>JASCZI010272225.1:0-12492 GCA_036250425.1 Stylosanthes scabra
TATATATATATATATATATATATATATATCATGCATAATTATTTTAAGATGAGATAAGTGCTACTTTTCTTAGATTTATGAGATCCATGCATAGCTCTCTTCAATTATCAAGACAAGCTCAACATTATATTATCTTAATTAAGAGAATGCTTCCAAAATAGTAACATATATATAATAAAAGAAAAATATTCATCTTATTCTTATATTCACCTTGCTCTTGGCCCTTCCATTTCTCAAGTGTCAATGTGATTTGAAACCACAGCAAAGATAGGGGATACACAACATTTTTTATTTGCATATTTATGTGTGTACAAAAAATGACAATGATGATGGAAAACCCAACATATACATTATTATTGATCAATAGATAGATTCTCTATCTTGCTTTGAAGCAATTTAATTATTAAAACTCACACTTTTCTGCTGCCCAAATTTCCGCACACAGCTAGCTAAACACATGCAAAAGCTGTTTGTGCCTCTTCTCTCTACCAATGCTATCAAACTTTCTATATAAGAAAATTCCTTCTCTCAAAACATGATCATTGTGATGCTACACTTGAGAACAATGATAAGCAACCCTATGAGTATGACTCATCTATCATGGAGCCAATGCAAACATAGAATATAATTATGGGATAAAGCTGCCATTTAGAAATGAGTTTATTAATTAGTGTTAGTGGTGGGTCCAAAAGGTCCATTTAAGGTTAGTTTGGTAATTGGCCTAGTATAAGGGTTCTTTTTAAAAAATTATTTTCTAATGATGTCTTTCCTCTTTATCAATCCTTTTTTAATTTAATGTATAGTTTTTTATGCTTTTTTCAATAATATGTTTACTCCTAAAAATGAAATTGAGCTAGCCTTCATTATCTTTAACACTATATATAATAACAATAATGTATCTCTATCTCTACTAGAGATTCAATAATAATATTTGTCTATTGGATTAAAACTAGGACATGAAATTTCTTTGACGGTGAAGACTGAATTTAAAAATTTAAATATATATATAGTATATAATAATTTTTTATTATTATCTTTTGCTTTTATTTAAAAAGATAATGTTTATTATTCATCAAAATTTCACTCTTCATCAAATCATTATTTCGTAAATTATTATAGTAACTAAATTTTCAATGAGACTATTTACACTCTAAGAACTAGTTTTAAAATAAATTATCTTTATAAAATATATATTAAAATTTTTTAAAATAACACATTGATAAATAAAATGATGATTAATTTGGTAAGTAATTTTTAGTGTATGTATAATAGTTTTGCTACATTTTATAATCTACCAAGTATTACTCTTCACATGTAATTATTTGTTAAATAAAAAATAAAAATAGATAATAATAAAATGGTGGATGCATGTGGGTCCAAGTCGAAGGAGGCAAGTGAGGGAGAGAATCATGCATATTGCAAAGTGAATTTTAATACTTTAGACTTTTAGATATATCACGCGGCTTAGATCATGGAGCATAGAGTCATAGACCATAGATTATATATATAGACCATATACTTTAGAATTAGTGAGTGAGTTTGTTAGAATTGTGACATGAACATGATTGGAGAATCTCCACCGAACCCTTTTCAACGATTGCGACTACTCTCTCTTCTTAATTAGCTCTTAATTACTATTTCATTTCTTAACTTATCAGTTATCACCCTCTTGGTCTCTTCTCCCTTTTTATTCAACCTTTAAAGTTTAATCCTTATCCAATCCTAACCTTGCATTGCATCTCCTTCTATACTTCCAAAGTTTTGTATGAAAAATAAAATTGAAACGAGAAAAAGTGTCACCCAGAAATTATTTAAGAAAAATTAGAACAATGCTACGGAATCAATATTAGGGAGCTCTTAGAGAGCAAATAATTAATTTATTATCCAGAATTTATATGAGTTATCATTTATAATTCATATATCAAACATTAACTTATCATCCAAAATTTATATAAGTTATCATCCGTAATATATCTTGGTTTTCTATTAGCCATAAGGTGTTGGTCATCTAGTCTTTTTCGAAAAATAAATACTAAAATTATTCAAAAAAAATTGAATTTTAGGTAATTAAAGACTATTTGAGAGAGATTGAAGAAAGGAGGATGAAAAGAAGTCAAAAAAAGTGAAGAATCTACTCCTAGTAGCCTCACGTCATACGCCCAAGCTTCACGTCAAACGTAGAAATGAAAAGCAAAAACCCACAATAGACAGTGAACCCATGTTATACGTGTGCATCACAACATTAAACGTGGGCATGAAGCAGAAAGATACAAAGATGGACAGAGAGCCCACGTTATACGTGAGCTCTCCCACGTTATACATGTAAATAAAACTACACATGAAAAAAAATTACATTCATGAATGATGGATTTCGTATGACAAAATTACTCAAACATCATTAAAGAGATATTAATTTTGGATAGTTTTAGATGACTTTTTATTAAACGAATTCCATTTGTTATAAGTAGAAAATTTATTTTTTTATTTTATAAATAATTTTATGAGCGTTTCAATCTTCTACGAGTTTTTTTTTATTATTATTAAAAGCAGTGAATATTGTAAATCATTGCATCACAAAAATGTTGGTGTGGTGCAAATTAAATTTGCCACTTCATCGCCCACGGTTATCATGTCGGGTTTTTTAATTAACAAAAGAAACTTGCATTGGTGGCTGTTTTTGTCAGACTTTAACAAAGTGTGTTTGGGTTATATTTTTAAATTCAATTATGATAGATATATATTAAAAGGAAAAGTTTACGGAGCAAACAAGTGATGAGAGCCCACGGAGCACATAAGCTTTTTCCTTTCTCTTCCTTCCTGAACAGACCCTCGTCATTGCCATTGACGAAGACGCGGCACTATCTCTTCCTCTTCCTCTTCTACTTCTCCTCATCACTGCTTTCACCATCCTCGCGATTTGCTTCTTCAACTTCATGATCCCCTACACTGTGTAACACTCCCTCACCGCTTTCTCGAACCTTCTTCCTTCCACTGACTCCACAATCTTGCCACTGCCACTGCGCCACTCCTTGTTGTTGTGTTGCGGTTGTGATGGTGGTAGTGACGTGGTGGTGCTTGTTGTTGTTGTCGTGGTGGAGGTGATGGTGGTGAGGTGATTATTGTTGTGGTGATGGTGATGGTAGTTAAGGAGTACTTTTGGCATGAAGATGAGGAGTACCTAAGGACGGATCTGTTGTTGGAGGCGGCGGTAACCAGTGAGATCTAGATCTTCTTTTTCTTCTTTTTCTGTACAATGGTGGTGCTGTGGTTGTGGTTGTGGTGGTGAGATGTGGTGGTGGTGGTGAGGTGGTGGTTGTTGTTGTGGTGGTGTTGGTGGTTCTCTGTTGATAATGACGATGGTAGTGATAGGTTATGGATGATAAATTGTATGTTGTATGAATGATAATTTCGTTAGGTTTCGGATGATAATTTTGTAAAGTTTCGAATGATAAGTTGTATTGTGTTTTGAATGATAATTTTATTAAGTTTTGAATGATAATTTTCTACAGTTTCGGATGATAACTGCTTTTAGTTTCGCATGATAAGTATTTTTAATTTTGGATAATAATTTATAATTAGATTTATTAGCTTCCTAATTGTTCCCTAGTGTTGGTTCTGTAACACTACTCATATTAAAATTAAAATTAATTTTATTTGCACACCAAAATCAATCACCAAATCAGCCATTATCATATAACACGCATTGAAATATAAAATATATTTATAGTTTAACTCATTTTTAGTATGTATTTAGTATTTCAATAGGTATTATACACTGGTGACTGATTTTATGATTGATTTTAGTATACACCTAGCATAACCCTAAAATTAATCACTAAGGGTAAAATTTTAAAAATAACAATTTCAATGTAATTTTTAACTAATAAAAAATTTTGAAAAACAACAACAAAATTTATAACAACAATTTCAATGTAATTTTTAGTGAGTGTGTGTGTGGGGGGGGGGGATGACAAAATAAAATAAGTGAAGAAAACAATTAAAAAAGAAAAAAACAAAATTTGTGTTTTTTCATTTTATATTTTATGCAAAACAAAATTTTTTAAAATAAAATTGAAACAAAATAAAATAAAATTAAGAATATTTTTTAAACTTTAACAAACTTTATGAATAAATTTTTTTTGTTGACACAAAAATATATTTTACCTTATATTTTCTTATAATCATCACCGTATCCATCTTTTGTTTTAAAATGCAGATGGTCTAATGGACTAGCCCACTCCATCCAAAATTCAAATATTTTTAGTGTATAAAAACAAATTTATATTTCATCACAAGAAATTATATTTTAAATATTGGAATTGAACTGTTTTTGGTATCAAAATATTTTTGGTTTATATAATTATATTTTTAAATATTTTGGGTTAAAAAATAACTAGATTACCTTTATTCATAAAAACATGTAGTTATTAATTTTATCATGCACTAGTTTTAAATATTAATTAATGCATCTAAAGGATTTTAAAGTTGATTGAGAGAGAAAAGGGAAAATTGAAATTCCTTCGTTAGAGATTAAAATTGAAATTGCATATTATTTTTAGTAGTTGAAATATTTTTAACCCGATTGAAAAAATTTTAAAATACTATTAATTAAATATCCAAACACTATCTTATTCTTCCTAATGATATGTTTGGAATAAAAATATATGAAGTAACGTATTTTATATAGATATATACTTAATGAAGAATAATAGGTAGCAAATGTTATACAAATTACAAAACCAATGGGAACCCATAAAACCAAAAAATCAAACCCTAACCTTAGTCCCTTTTTCCTTTATCCATTGCCACGGTCATCCACACTGTCGCCTCTTCTTCTTTTTCTTCTTAATCAAATGCTTTCTTCACGTCAAACATCGCTTTCACGACGTTTGGTTAGAGACATTGCCAGCATCAAAAGTTGAACTGCGCGACGAGTGAGTAGACAAGGGAGGAATTGGTCTACGAGAGGAGCCGGTGATGATTGCGACTATGTCAGAAGTGAAGAAAGCATCGTCGTTGCCACTTCTTTTTCTTCTTGTGTCCCTATCTGATAGTGTTCTTATTCTTTTTCTGCTGTGTGGTGGTGATGATGAGGCTAGGTGGTTATAGTTGGTGGTTGTCATGGTGACAATAGATGAGTTATGAATGATATTCTGTTTGGATAATAAATTTCTTTTAGTTTTGGATGATAAATTTCTTTAGTTTTGAATGATAACCTTATTTAAGTTTTGGATGCTAATTTGTTTAAATTTTGAATGATAACCTCTAATTAGATTTATGAATTTTTTAATGACTTCTTCACGTTGATTCCGTAGTTGATATTTAATTAATTTGGCTTTTATTTCAACTTGGAGTAAGGTATAAATAAAAATATATGCAAAGTCAACTTTTATACTTCCATGATAAAATAAAAATTAATTTTGTAAATAGCTCAAATTAATAAACTTCAGGCAGAAAAGGAGGGAAAAACTTATAAAATGCATATTATAATCCAATATTTCTAATATTATCCACCATTATGAATAGATGGGATAATGGGCATGGCAATATGGCATTGCACTTGCGCAATAAAGAATTAAAAAAATAAAAAAATTCAATGGTATGAATAAATAATGTTATCCCGTAGGTTTCACATATCCAGTATCCGTTCACTTCTACGAAAAGAAATGAGATTAAGAATAAATGGAAAGTGTTAAAAAGTCAACAAGACGCAGAGCCTAATTTAAATGGGAAATCCAAACCCTAAAAAAGGAAAAGAAATATGCCTCAAAAGCACCACAAGACAAAGGTGTCCATGCAAATTCGAAATCAATAAAAATATTTGGCCTAAACTTTGTTTCATAGCCAAGCCCTTTCCTCTTATAGCTAAAGTCTTGGTCCAAACTCCAACCTTTAAATTCCCCCTTACTTAAGAAGTAAGCAAATATATTATATAAAAATCTACAATATCTTTTTAATTTCCACTTTATTATTAGTTACTTTACAAGTTGTTTAAATAAAAAAAATATGAATACTGTTATTTAAATAAATAATTTTGGCCAATCAAATCCAATTAAATCATTTAATTTTATATTAAATATAATATTATTTTAGTATCAAATAATATAAAAATAGTACCTAAATAAAAAATAGTTTTCTATTTTTTGGTGTTTAAAAGGAGACTCGAACACAAGATCTCTTACAACGAGAAGGGGATAATGCCATATGAGCTACGACTCATCGACGAAATAGTCTTCTATTTAACATAAAATAAATAATTTAATTGAATTTTATTGGTTAAATCGCTTATTCACGTAAAATTATTTAAAATTAAATATTTTAACTAATATTTCTAAAACACTTATTATTAAGATTCACGTGAATATAATAAAAAAAAAAGGAAAAAAAGTATGACATAAAATCTATTGAGACTTAATTAAGATGGTCATGACTTGAGTGGTGACGCAATCTTGGGTTGATATATAAAACTGAACTGTCCAGGGCATATATGTCCAAAACGTAAAAATAAAATATAATTAAAAATTTTAAAATATAGATGACAACCCCCTAAATTAAAAATATAAATAATTAGCTACACCCTCATGCGTTGTTTTTTTAATATCACATGAATAATCTTTTGCCCACTATTCATATAAGGTAACACTAAACCCCTTCCTCCTCCATTAGCTTTCTTCTTCATTCCCACCACCACTTCCATTATATTCTTCATGATAACTTTTCCTCAACCAACAAAACACAAACACAAAAAATTAATGGCCTCTTCAGAATCATACTACCATAATTTACAAGGTCTAACACAAGAAGAATTTGCTCAACTAGACCCAGTCATAAAAAAATATCACATTTTCAATGATCCATCCCCAAACACATGTAGTTCCATAATAACCTACCGGATCGAAGCTCCGGCCGATGCAGTGTGGCCCCTCGTCCGGAGCTTCGAGAATCCCCAAAAGTACAAACACTTTATAAAGGGGTGCAATATGAAAGGCGATGGTGGAGTTGGTAGCATCAGGGACGTCACCGTCGTCTCGGGCCTCCCAGCCTCCACAAGTATTGAGAGGCTCGAGATTCTAGACGATGACCTCCACGTACTGAGCTTTAAGGTAGTTGGAGGCGAGCATCGCCTCCAGAACTACCGCTCGGTAACGTCGGTGAACGAGTTCAACAAAGGAAATAAGGTTTATACAATTGTTTTGGAGTCTTATATTGTGGACATACCACAAGGGAACACTGAAGAAGACACAAAGATGTTCGTTGATACAGTTGTTAAGCTCAACCTTCAGAAACTTGGTGTGGTTGCCATGGCTAATCGACAAATTATTCGTGGACAATAATAATAAAAGGTTTTTAATTTTTATTTTATTTATTTTTTTAGAATTTCTGAGTTCGTAGGTTGGTTACTAATTAATTAGCATATAAACTAATGCAAGGTTAATTCCTGCAATTTTTCATTGTTTATGTCTCCCATTTTATAATAAACTAACTATTTTTTGTTCATGAATCATAATTAGTTTGTAAGTGACTTCGTTGGCACGGCTGCAATTAATATTTAAATTCTTGCATTGCATTACACCCTTATATGGGGTGGAAAATGAAAAAATGAATGGTTGAAATCTAACATGAATTAAATAGGGATTTAAAACCTCTATTTTCGTCCCCTTAAAGTTGAATGGTTTTTAAAATATTATTATATTTTGCCATCTTTCCATTTGAGAAAGTAATTGACTGACTGTGAGATGAGGAAGAAGAACAATAATGTTAATTAATTATGATCGGTTAAATTGACAGATAGATAGTTGTTATTCTTAAATCAATAATTTTAAATTCGAATTTGGATATAAAATCATTGATGATGGAATCTTATTAAACCCTCAATCAGAAAATACCTCCAATAAGAGGATATTTGTGATCCCACCAAAAAATAAATTTTAAAAAAAAAGGTCAGAACCAAAAATTAAGTTAAGTATCACTTTTGGAAATGTGACATGCAATGTGCTTGCATTTGCATAGTAGTATTATTTTATTTTATATTTTTGGTCATGGGCATAGTTGTATTATTTAATGGGCTTCTATGTTGTAACTTTGAAGGATATTTGTGATCCCACCAAAATTTTAATTTGACTATCACTTTGGAAATGTGGTATTCAATGTGCTTGCATTTGCAAAATAGTAATTATCAAATGGCCTTCTAGGTTAACTACTTATTAAGTTTGTTTGGGCTTTCAAGTACGTAGTTGAATATGGAAAATTATATAAAATTCAATTTTAAAATCAATTGGGATGGTTTGGCTCACCGTCTATTTAAGTATTGCAGTATGAATTTCGTTTTATGTACGCACCAATTTAGTGGTCAATGTAAATTCTTAAACAAAGTTCTAATTTAGGTTAATAATTAATTTATCATCGATTTAAATTTTATTTAAAAATTTATCATTATCTAATAAATTGTTGCATATATAACACAAAAATTTAAATCTTCAACACTTAATTAAACAAACTCATGAGTTGACCATCAGACCACTTGATAGACTTTTATATACAACAATGCTGTATATACACTTTTTTTTGGTTACACCTCTATCCAAGTCCCAAATGAACATATTTTTATATATACGACGAACACGTTTTTTATAACTGACACGAACAGGTTTTAAAACCTGTTCGTTTGTTTTTAAAAACCTGCTCGTTCTAGTAGTAATATTCTGTTCGTGCACGAACAGGTTTTTATATATACAACGAACATGTTTTATAGTTGACATGAACAAGTTAAAAATCTGTTCATTTGCTTTTAAAAACATGTTGATTCTAGTAGTAAAAACATGTTCGTTGGATAAAGGTGCACACCAAAATTAATTGTTTTTTTTTTTTTGTCGAATAGATAGGACAACAGCCCCAATCCTAGACTTTACATCACAAACACACGCACACCACACTTACACACACAACATCATGGATTCTTATATTCCACAACCAAGTTTAGACCCCGGGTGCACTTTTGCAAGGCCTATGTATAATCACTTGTGCCAAGCCTTGCATGCAGATTAATTGTTTTATATATATATACACTGTGCGAATGCATATCAAGCCAGATCCAAACTTAAATTTTTTTTTTACTGAACCTTATATTTTTTATTTTCTTTTTGGTATTAACTTTATATTCTTTTAAGCTATCAACTAAAATGCTAATGTAAATGGGCTTCAACTATCGGTCCTTGGGTTTCAACACGATGGCCGAAGCCACACAACATAAGAAGATTAAACAGGTCCAAAAACGCATGACCAAAAAAGAAAGAAAAGCAGGTCCAAAAAATGTAAAAGATTAAAATAAAATTAAAAAAGGATCTTTATTTGTCCAAAAAAAAGGATCTTTATTAAGACAAAATAACTTAGTAAATAAATTAGGAAGCGTTTCGAGTATACCCGGAACACCGGTGTTCTTGTACTTTTAGCCGTTGATCTTAATTAATTTTAATTATAATATATATATATATATATATATATATATATATATATATATATATGATTAAAATCAACGGCTAAAAACACAATAACATCGGTGTTCCGGACATATTGAAAACATTTCTCATAAACTAAACTGATACAAACCAAATTTTCTAGTACAAGTGGTAAGTGACTTGGATTATTTATATATTTAGTCTCGGATTCAACCTTAGAGACGCCATGTATGAATAAGGAGATGTAGTCACATCAAATTTCTCGAAAAGTACACTCGATAAAACTTAAGAGATTAGTATGAATTTGCCGGACTTAAAATACTTCGTTAAAAAAAAAAGAAAAAACTAAATTATGGCACGTCTAATTAGCAATCCACTTGCCTCATAAAACTTGATAGAGGCCAATTTGTGAAGACATAAGAACCCATTTGTTTTGTGTGAATGTAGTATGCGTCTATCTATAATGCAATGCCTGCAAGTGGAATTTAAAGTCAGTATTCATTTTAAATCCCCTAAAATATTACATTACCTTCTAAAATTATCTCACCCGAACACAAGTACACAACACTGGTTTACTAATCTAATGTATTTTGGTAAATTGCTTTTAAATATTAATCAACCAAAAAATCTCATTGAAAAAATTAGAAAAAAAAAATATGCTAAACAATTTTAATTGAATTAATTTATTCTAAATTTTTTTACTAGATTAGACGATTTTATCAATTAATTTTGTTACAATATTATATTTTATGTGTTTAATTTATTTTTTATGTAAAATTTCAATTTTTTCTGCTTACTTTCAAAATTAAGCTATGTTTTTTTATTTTCATATGAACCGGACAACCTCAATTTTGAGTCTTACAATACACAATACACACTCGCTCACCCAATACAAGTTCTTTCTTGTCCCACCAACAAGATTTTAATTTGAGATGTAGCATTTTAAGAGATAAAGATTTATCACTTGTGCTATAGCCAAGGTCATGAAATTAGGATTTTTTATTTTTATGTCTCACGAAATTATGCTATATTTTTTTTTATCGGTGGATTGAACAAGCTTCAATTTTAGATTTATCACTCACATATCATATTTCATACTCCACCACTAGGCTAATTAATGCCTTGGTTGCATGCTATGCTTATTTAAGGCTTAACTAGTGGGATTTTTTTTTTACATGAAGGAGGGCTAATTAGTGTTTTTTTTTACAAGGAGATTTTTTTTTTGTCCATGATATTTTCAATTTGCCAAGTCAATAATTAATCCATTGCGAATTGGAGTTTCATTTAAAAGTTTGTTACTGATCAATAGGTTAATGCACAAAGTAAGATTTAAACATTTGACATTTATTTAAGCAGACTAGTGAGCTAATTATTAGACCAACTCAAATTTACTAGGAGACCTAATTAGTTTTTTTTTTTTTTTGATTTCTCAAGGTATTCCTCAACCCGATAAGTCGAAGACTAATCATTCGCAAATCTAAGCTCTATTTAAGGATTTGTTTTTGACCACTGATTTGCTGCATGCACAAGGCGAGATTCGAACCCCGACCCTCTATTAATTATTAGGAGACCTAATTAGTTAATTACGTTAATGGATGTATAGTAACAGAACTAAAAGATAAGGCCCACATGTCACAGATATGGTTTTGTCATTTGTGAGAAATGGGTACCATTTTTCTGACATACTGATTAGGTTAATCCCTTGTGATAGTAAAAAGGTTTAAACCTTTCACCGGAAAAAATTAAACCTTTCAATAAAACAAAATTTTAACCCAATTTGATTTGTTATAGTGGCCATTTCATTAATTGATTTAAATAAATGTGAAAAATTCGAATTTTTTCATTTGTGTATAACAAAACAATTCATTGGCAAACCTTGTCGAAGGCAGAGAGATAGCGTGAGTAGAAAGAAAAGTTTATACATGGCCCATATGATGGTCAGCATGATCTTTGTCTTCATGTCTTGGGAGTTCAGTTCATGAATTTATTTAATGAACCAACCAAACAAATTAAAACAACCGGAAGAGGTAATGAAAAAGTCAAAAAAAAATTATAGTAGTTTTTGCCTAGTTCTTCTCCAGAAAAAGCAACTGGGGAATTTAGTGACAATTACCCTTTTTTATTTTTCACCGTGACATTTATTCTATCATCATAAATAAGTGTGTATATGACATCCCTTCCCTTCAGACCTCTTGAGTTCCAATGTAACCCCAAAACAAAAAAATATATTCAATGACTCTATGCTTGGATATGGTAAGAAAATAACAAAACATAGCAAAAAGTGTGAAGAGAAAAAATGTAATTATATTAAAAATAGAATTTATTATTTTATTAATTTTTATAGTTTTACTTTAACTAGGTTAGTATATTTTTCTTTTATTTCAATTAGATTTATATATTATATCGGATTTGGTAATTAAGTCCATGTTCGGACAAAAATGTTAAATATATTAGAATAATTCATTACATAAAATGAATATACCTCTATATTAAATAATATTATGTTATTTATATATTTTTGTTAATAAAAACTTAATTACAAAATTTAATATAATACACCATGTAGAAATATAATTAAAAAAATATAAAGGCCAAATTAAAAATTAAATAAAATTACATAGATGATGAAATAATTTAATTTTAAAAATAAAGACTTTTGTATTAATTAAAGAGGGAGAATTACAAGGTTGATATTTTTTTGGGGACAACAAGGTTAATATAGTAATGATGTTAAACTTATATTTACCCATTTTCTCTTCATTTAATTTAAATTTCATAGTAGAAAAATTTTCATATGTGTCCATTTCCGCTGTTTCTCTTTCTTTTTTTTTCACTTTACAACCGAGAAAAAAAATTTTCTACCCATTTTCTTCATCGTTTATTTCTTTTCTTTCTCCATTGCTCCAAACAAATAAAAGATATACCTTTCAATATTTTAGACTAGATTTTATAAAGGCATAGGCGCTATAATCCCCCCCCCCCTAAGTTATTGCAATTATGTTTACCAAAAAAAAAAAAGTTATTGCAATTATTACCC
>JASCZI010272225.1:12526-24865 GCA_036250425.1 Stylosanthes scabra
TGCAATTATTACCCTTGCCTAATCTAGAGGAGAATAAATATCAACATTAGAGACACCATACATAATAGGTGCATGTTATAATGGTGTCCTTATTAGTTTGATGAATCAATAATCTTTTAAAAATTTTAAAATTAGAAAAATATTTGGAGCTTTATAATCCTTAAAATTCATTTTAAAAATAAATAAATAAATTATTTCTAAACAAAGTCAAAAGGCAATTAATAAGATAATACTTTTTCGTAATTCGTAGACATATTAATTATGACATTTAAAATATATTTTCAATATATAACTAATAATAATATTATAATTATAATAATAATAATAACTACCGTTTGCTAGTACGTTACTATTACTACAATTATTAATAATAATAATAATAATAATAATAATAATAATAATAATAAGTAAATGGAAAGACAATTATGAAAATTAAATTTTTGTTTAATTTGTTAAAATTACATATGCACCGTGTACGAAAAGACTGTATAATAAAATGCCTTCTTCGGATTGATGCTAATATATCAATAGTCCATAAAATATTTATTTTTAATATATAAATTAGAATTAAATTCTTTTTATAAAACTATTAACATATTTATTGTAACCTGTAAAATATATTATAAATAATAAATAAAGAAATATATAATTATTCTCTTCACTTCTAAATAAATATTTTTTTGAAATTTTGTCTTTTAAATATTATGAACATAAATTAAGGAAAAAATTTTTAAATAAATAAAATTAATATCATTTCATATTTACTAAAATACATTGTTTTAAAAATATTTTTCAAACACCATTTCATTACTAGTATCAGTTTAAGCTAATAATGTATCACAATGGTATCGGCCTAAGTCGATAATAGACTATTAAATGTTGTAAAACGTTACAACGAACACTGGTACAAGCAGGTATTAACTTGTTCAAATATCAATCCAGGTCGATACTGACTCACAGCGTGCCTATAAATAATATGGACCGAATGCAAATATGTGTAAATCTTCTCTCACTCTCTTACATTTGAGTAAAAATTAAGTATCTCTAGTCTTAATATGGCAAGAGGTGATCAAAGACAAGTTACGGGACGCGCCCGGAGACGACCTATGAGGCGTGGTTAGAGACAACCTGCGGCGCGCAATGACGACATCAACAGGCTAAATGCAACGATGTACTTGGCAGGGGCATTGGACTTCCAGATAAAAAATTTAAATTTACTTGTTTGTTTAAAAAAATTCGCTACTTATATTGTATTTTTACTTTAATTTATTTCTTTGTAGTATTAATTTTTTTTTCTTTCGATTGGTATTTGAAGAAGGTCAATTATGGCTTGGACCGATATTGGTTGTAACACTTTGCAATATTTAATAGCTCATCTAATGATGAAATGAATTTTGAAAAACATTTTTAAAACAATGAATTTTGGTAATTATGATATTAATTTTATTTATTAAATGTTTTTTTCATAAATTAAGATTTTCTATCACTACTTATAAATTAAATATTTATTATTAGAGGATATTTTTATATTTTTAAATTAAATTAAATTTTAGCATTCTCACTTCATTAAACAACATTAATTCTAAAATACCATTCTCTTTTCTATTACATATATTTATTTTTGAAAGATGATTGCTTTAAAATTTTTGCTTTTACTTTTTTATATATTATTTTGTTATAATAACAAATAATAATAGCTAAAATATATTTTTCCATAAGTTATTTTTCATAATATGTAGTTTATTTTGTATATTTCTCATTTTTTATTAGAAAATTAAATATTACTTTTTTTTAATGTGGTAAGAAAAAAATGAAAAAACTAAAATGATTCAATATTAATTTTTTATAGTTGACAAAGGTTTTTTGGTTTTCAAACATGCACAAAATGAACAAATCAATGCAGATTATATAAGACTAAATAATAATTAACTTGAGGTGGTCTATTCTTCAGCTCACTAATACGAAAAAGTAAATATAAAATTAGCCAACTAATATAACGTTCATTAAATTAAAGTTATCTTGTCGCCAATAAAAAAAATTAAAGTTATCTATATCATTATCATTATTTGTAACTAAAATCAGATTTCTTCTTTCTATTTCATAATAAAGAAACATAGTTGTATAACAAGTTTTTGTCCATTTAATGTTATTTAAAAATGTATTTAATCTTTTAAAATTAAATTTAAAAGTCAACATTCTAAATCTATTAAACAATATTAATCTTAAAATGACATTTCAAATGGGATATTTTAGTTTTTTAATATTAAATTTAAATTTTTAATATTTAATGTATTTAAACAACGGTAACACTAAAATGATATTTTTGTCTTTTTATTAATTTTCATCTGAATATTTTAGAATTTTTAAATTAATGATTAATATGGATAACTTTATCTTTTAAACTCAAATACAAATTTTAGTCTTTAACATAAATAATTCTAATCCTATAAGGATATTTTTATCCTTTTGGAATTAGTTAAAAATATATTTTATTTTTCTAAAAATTAAATCAAATTTATAGGAAAAAATAAAACAAAAATTATTATATGTCTTATTAATTACAGTTTGCTTTTTCTCTTTCCTATTAATTATAGACTGCATTTTCTCTTTCTTCTTAAATAGGGACTATCCAAACTCCCTTAAACACTTTTACTCTTTTTTTAGGGAAAAGAACATATATGCCCCTGAGGATTAAAAATGAGTACAAAATTGATACCAAGCTTTGGAAAATTATAAACGCCCCTCACCTCTTAGAAACGTGTACAAGGTAGCCCCTCCGTTGGTCAGCTCTTCCAGATGGCAACGGAAGCTGCTGAGGTGGCCCAAACGGGCACGACATGGACGTTACGTTGCCAATGTGGATTAGTGGTTCACCTCCCCTGGACCAAAACGACTTCATTTTGATGTGAGCCCCCAAAACGAATACGTTTTGAATGTGGCTGGGTTTCTGATGTTACATAAACCCTAATCCCCCAAATTTGATGTTCATAGAGCTAAGTTGCAGGCGTGTGTGGGTGGATGATGGGAAGCGAAGGTTGTTCTTCTAGATAGATGTCCGGGAGGTTGCGTCTGAGGATACTGGGAGCTCGTATGCACCCCTTGACAGCAAATGCCAAGACGATAAGGATGGTGTCGCCCCTAAATGCTATTGTAGAGCCTACGCCATTCTTTACCGCTCCAGAACCCGTAAGAACCCAAATAGGTTGTTCTTCGGGTGTCCCTTTTACAAGGTGAGTATGCTGTTTGGGTTTAGGGTTCGTGAATGAGTAATGGGTGAGTGACATTTTTTGTTGTTGATGCATATGTAGCAAGCCGGTACCCCCTACTGCAGCTCCTTCACCTGGTTCGATAAACACTGCACAAAAGTGGGGATTGTCAAAGATGGAAAGGAAGGGGAAGGCCTGCTGAAGCGAAGGAGCACTATGAATTGGTTAAGGTGGAGGAAAGAATGGCTATGTTGAAGAGCAGGGTTGCTGCAATTGAGAAGTTAAGAAAGGTGATGAAATAGATTGTCTTGTCTGGTGTTGTCGCTGTGTTCGTAGCCATCTATGCCATCGACAGCTGATTATCTGTGCGTAATTAACGGTTCATGTTTTGCCTAGGTTATGTTAGGGTTGGGCTTGTAGTTATAGTCTTAGGGTTGTAGTGTATGGCTCAAATGCCCATCCAGAAGAATATATGTTGGTTTTGAAGTACTAGTGTTGTAAGTTGTGCTAATTATCTTATGAATGAAGAACATGTGTGTTTATTTCCAAATTCCTTAAATGCATGAGCATAGCATACTTGAAGGATGAATATGTTGAGTGATGTGCAAAGCAACTGCGTCATAAATGGATGCTCAATTAACAAGCTGTGAATATGGAAATGCAAATAGAACCTGCTGTTATAGAAATCCGAATTCGACATTAACATAGTAAATATTCAATGACCACATGGTGATTGAACAAACACAGTTCCAAAGTATATTGTAAACATGGCCTATCAAAACCCAAAAAGCAACATTACACAAAAGTTATGAAATCACCAAAGGCCAATAACAGTTATAATAAGTAGCTACATCATTTGGGATTCTAAATTGTCTTGTTGCCAACAAAATAAGATGAACCAACAATGCTTCAACAACTATTTCAATCCGGGTGTTGCCATGAACTTGAATTGCTTTTGTGTGCCAGCATTACCCGTTGCCAATGTCTCTCTAGAAGCTCCTGCAGATCCCACCAATTCGATGCCATTAGAGGGTGATGGGGTTGGCTGTGACAACATGGAAGGATCAGATGGGGATGGGCTCCTTCTTGTAGTTGGCCTCCTGATAGGTTGTTTTGCTTTGAAGCTTTTTTAGCAGCTGTGGATGACCTTGTGGATGGTGTTGGTGGCCTGAACGGTGGGTTAGTTATGATTTGTGCCAAATTTGGGAGATTTGCCTGTAACAAAAGTGAAACGCGCATGAAATTATCAACCTTAACCCATGCAACTCAATGCAAAATGATACAAGATCACTTGTACAAATACACTACTATCGGTATATAAATCAGACATATATGTCCCTAACTAATTTAAAAATGTACAGATATACCATTAAATTCTCTTTTGGGTTACTTATATACCCTTACCACGTAAGTGTTCATAAATTACCTCTGCCTCAGTTTGGGGTGCAGATTGGGAAACTAGCAACTCAGTCTGAGAACTGCTACTTGGTTGAGCCCCTCTTCTTGCCCTCTTCTGCTTTGGCCCTGGGTTAGCATTTGATAGTTCCCCTTTACATGTTTTGAAGTTGTGCCCCTTCTCATCGCATTTGCTACAAGTTACTCGGAAACTTTTCTTGAGCTTCTCACCATTTATAAGTGCTTCAGCTGGATCCTTCTTTCGATTGTGAACCTTGGGTCTGCCAATTGGTCTTTTGATCAGTGGTGGATCAGTCTTCAAATAATTAGTAGTGCCCCAGTACTCCTCACTTGGAACTGGCTGAAGTGTGTGCTTGTAAGTTGCATGTATGCATGGTTGTCAAACTCTAGTGTTAACTCTTAAACTCTTACGAGTTTACGAGTTTAGATAGTGAAATCGAGTTAACTCGACATTAAACTCGCACCTCGGTAAACTCGTGTAAACTCGCATAAACTCGCTCAAACTCGCGAGTTTACGAGCGAGTCAATGAGTTTGAATTCGACCCAATTTTGCCAAAAATATCGTCATATTGCCAAAAAAGAAGACTTTCTCTTAAGAGTTAGAGTTACAAAATTGTTGACATACTCACACTCACTCCTCTTTGCACCCAATTTGTGTCTCGTGTGTTATATGTTATTGTACTTATTGCATAATTGATAATTTTCATTTGAATCATAAATATATACAATAGTTTAACTTATTATGTGCTTTAAAATGAAGAATTTTTAGTTTTAAATACCTAGATTTAAGATTATGTATGATATATTTTTGTTTTTATATAATAGGTAAACTCGTAAACTACGAGTTTACGAGTTAACTCGCGAGTCGAGTTTAGGTCGGCTCTACAAGTTTACTTAAACTCGCGAGTTTGACAACCTTGCATGTATGGATTCCATGCACAGCCACTTGTGGACAAAATCCTCGTGGTTCAAACCTTTCTTCCTTATGGCAGCAATTCCATGCATGCAAGGCATCCCTGTGTGCGTATGCAACAATATATTGAAATATAAGCTGTTGAAATGGAATGATAAAACCAGATAATATACATGAAACACAATCTTTAAAAGTGATGAATGATTCAATATTACCAGTTAGCTGCCATTTATTACAGGAGCATGTGTGTTTGTTCAGTTCAACCTTCAATGTCTTCTTGCCGTACTCCACTTGGTAGATGGTATCACCAGTCCACAATGCTGTCCATTTGCCACTTGGTCTCATCATTTTAGCCAACCGCTTTTGCTGCACCAGAGCAAGCTTTCCTGTATGGTTAGCCAACAAAGTTATATGCAGTGTCATCCTTCTCATGATGTAGCATCAAAGCTCCTCACACATGGTCAGTATTGGCATCGATCTGTAGGGACCAATCTTAGAATTCCAAGACTCGCACATGTTGTTGGTTAGCCCGTCAACCTTCGGACCATGGTTATAAAATGCAAGGACCCAGGTCCTAGGGTCAAACCTACTAAGGTATGTCCATGCATCCTCGTTAAGGGCTTTAACCTTCTCCATGCTCTTCTCAAACCCAGCCTGAGTTGTGCGATTAGCACACTCCCATACGACGTCTCGTAGATGCAGGTCCTTGAATCGGTTGATGAAGTTCTTCCATAGATACATCACACAATTTCTATGGGGAGCCTTGGGTGCAACCTCCTTAAGTGCTTCTCTCAATCCTTATTGGTAACATGCAAACCACAACATGAAGTTAGATAGTTGACCCCATTTATAAACGAACAGAACTGTATTAACAAATGCTCAATGTATATGTAAGTAAGTAAAATGAGTTACCTTCTGTTGGTCACTCATAAAATTCCAACCATGCACGGTTGGATCCCCCAAATCCTCCAATAGCAAAGTCAGGAACCATTTCCACGACTCCTTGGTCTCAGCACGAGCCACCCCGTACGCAATGACATAAAAGTGGTTGTTAGCGTCCTGTCTCACCGCCGAAAGCAGTTGACCCCCGAAAGCAGTTGACCCCCGAAATAACTCTTGAGAAAGCATCCGTCCAGGTGTATCAAGGGCCTACATCCGCTCTTGAAGCCTTGCTTGCAGGCATCCAAACAAATATAGACATTGTCAAAGACTGGCAGCTGCTGAGGAATAGGAATGACCTCCAACAATGCCGTAGATCGTGGATTGCTTCTCACAACCTCGAATAAGTATCCTCTTATATTAGAATACTGCTCTTTCTCACTCCCTATAAGCCTCTCTCGTGCCGCTCTCAATACTCTGTATATCATCTTCTCATGTGGCGTGACATTGAACTCCTCTTTCAGAAAGGCTGTTGCTTCCTTCTTGTTCATGTGTGGATATATGGCTAACCTTTTTTCAATTTTCAAAGTGAGCCACCCTTGATCTGCTGAGTTGCTTATACGTCTTCACCTGAAAACAGCCCAAGGTCTCATTCTTGGACACATGAGCAACCCAGGGACATTTTTCAGCCATACAACCCACCCTAATCCTATTCCTGTCAACCTTAATCCACCTAGGTTCTCTATCCTCTGAAACAAACTTATCCTTCACAACCTCCCGAAACTTATCCAAGGTTGCAAATCTGGTCCCCAACTCGAAATGTCCTTCCCCAAATTCATACTCGTCGTTGAACTCAGGCCAAAGATGCTTTTCATACTCTTCATCCGAAGACATAGGTGTGTGCAAAGTCTCTGATTCATATTCATAGACAATATCTTCTTCTTGAATTGGAAACTTAGACTGATAGAACTTCTTCCTAGCTGGGCCTGGGACTTGATCAACTCTTGGGCCAGCCTTATCATCTTCACTTGGTTCGGATACATGGAGCTTACTTGGGCCTCCGCCTCCCTTCTTGGCAAGCCCATCAGAAATCTTCAAACTTCCCCTTGCCGTGTGAGCACTCTTCTTTGAACTTTTCTTCCTCCTACTAGCTACACCCTTCCCCTTTCTATCAACATTTTTCCCTCTCTTCCCCTTGCCAATCCTGGTTGCTCCTTCACTATCATAACCATCACTATCACTATCCTCTTCATACCCTCAAGGTGGTGGCTTGTAAGCTTCATCCTCCGCGCTTTCGTATCCACCATCATCAGAAGAGGAGGATATCACTTCATCAGAGGAGGAGGATATCATACCCTCCACATTAACCGGCTCCACATTAACCTCCACCACATTAACCCCATCCGCAGCAACCTCTTCCACATTAACCACATTGGGCATTTGAGCCAACTGTGGGACATCAATATTGTGCTCCACATAGATATGGAACTCATTACTTACGGCAATCCTAGACCTTGCATTGTCACAAAGATCCCTGATTGTTGCATCATCTCCCACCAGCCAGGACAACCCCAACTCTAAGGTAGGAGCATTGAAATCACGCCAGAATAAACGGTTGAATCCCCCGAACCCTAGAGCCTTGTACAACTTTACCAAATCCCCATAATTTACATGATCAACATCCATTTCCTCCATCTTCTCCACATGCCCACCGACATACTCTAGTTCACCAACTGCATTCCTCACAAGCCTACCTCCATAGTGCCACACCGGAACTACCCACAATGTCGCCATCTGGAATGCAGTTAACAACAAAACGCAAGAAGACAACTTTCAATAACTATCATTCAAGCACATGCAATCAAGGCTTAGACAAATTTAACTTCATTGATAATCTATAACACTAACATGCATTAACCACACAACACATAGCATCGATTAGCAACTACAGGGTAGATAGTTTACTAACCTTTCTCGTCGGCGCCACCAACGGGTCTTCTCGCCGTCATCTTGGAGCCCAGCTTCCACCCTCGTCGCTGCTACTCACAATGAAGACGAATCGTTTACTTGGGAACGAAGGAGAGCTATGGCACGAATTTAGGGCAATGGGTAAATTGTGAGGAGAACAGAGGGTTTATATGGAAAAGGGAAAATCAACCTTCAAAACGATCTCGTTTTGCCACATTCAAAACGCATTCGTTTTGGGGCTCACATCAAAACGAAGTCGTTTTGGTCCAAGGGAGGTGAACCACTAATTCACGTTGGCAACGTAACGTCCATGTCGTGCCCGTTTGGGCCACCTCAGCAGCTTCCGTTGCCATCTGGAGGAGCTGACCAACGGAGGGACTACCTTGTACACGTTTCTAAGAGGTGAGGGGGCGTTTATAATTTTTTAAGGCTTAGTGCCAATTTTGTACGCATTTTTAATCCTCAGGAGCATATATGTCCTTTTTCCTTTTTTCTATCAAAGAGCACTGAAGTCCAAACTTAAAAGGACCACTGAATCGGGTGCCTACATAATATTGTAGAGAAAGCATTGAAATTCTAATGCAAAGATAATAACTCTTTGTTCTTATACCTTTGATTCATTATTATATGTCACTTTTTCTAATGATTAAAATACTAATAATAATAATACTATGCATATATACTAAAAACTAAGCCCTAATTAGCTATTTTATACACAGGGGTAAAATATTTTTTTCCTTAACGTTCTGTGATAGGTTTAAAGAATACGTTTAACATTTAGTTTAATTCAATTTTACTTTTAATATTTTTGATTAATTTTAGTTTTATCACTACTGTCAAATATTTAATGATTAATATACGAATAATGATATTTTTTTTTCTAAATTTACTATTTATCTTCATCATTATTACGATGATATCATCTTTCTTCTCTTTTCATATCACTATTTTTCTCAAATTCACCTTTTACCATCCCCACCATCATTATCTCTTTCTCCCCTTCTTCACAGCCGCCTTGACTCATTGCAATGAACTTTACAAAGCTCATCAAATCTCTATATTTGGTAGGTGTTGGTGGTAGTGGATGATATATAAAGAATGATAAAACTGAAAAAAAAAATTTTGATCATATGTTGACTCTAAAACATTTTACGGTAAGAATAAATTTAAAATTATTTGAAAATATTAAGAATAAAATTGAATAAAATTAAACGTTAGAAATATTTTTTAAAATTTTTTTGTAAACGTTAAGGATAAATATATATTGGTTTTTCATAAAAGTCTTATTACATCACTATAAATAATTTTAATTATTTTATTATAATAGAGTTAATTATTCTAATACTCAATTGTTTAGTAAAAAAAATATACGTACAAGTAATTTGTTCTGCCATGACAATTTTTGGACTCTTTCCATTTTTTTTCTTTTCTTTTATTTTTTCTCTTGTATGATTGTTTCTTTCTCTTATTTGTTACATTTAACTGTTCCTATACAATCCAAATATTATATCTTAGCTAATAACACACCAAAATATTTCATGATGGATGGTCACCTAATAAACCCTGTGGCTATATATTCCCACTATTCACCATGAAAATAGAGAAATGCTTCCAGTTATTCTAATTATTCACTAGCTATGTATATATGCCACATAGGATATGCCCATGCAAGAACATCCCACAAGTTTAATATTTTGAACTCTCAAGTAATAATATGTGCATGCATCACTCATATTCCAAGCCAATTTATTATTCTCAATTTCTTTTTTGACAATTATTATTCTCTATGTTTAATCGTGCGTGATCATTTTTATCTAAGCATTTTGTCTAATAATATAAATTATTTGATTGATAAAATATATTTCAATTTTGAAAAATAAAGATAAATATAATATATCTTAGAAAAAGCAATAAATACAATGTATTTACAATATATTATTTTTATTATTTTTTCCTTTCTTACAAAATAAAAAATAGAAAATACTAAACATACAAACAAAAAATAAAATGTAAACTAATAATTTTATAGTTTAATTACTAATTTTATCAAATTTTCAATTAGATTTATATATTTTTGAGAGCTTATTCGATACATATGTAAATGGTAAATATTTGGATTTTATTAGAAACATATGTGAGTTCACGTTTGTATTTTATTTTATTTTTTATGAAATGTTAGAGGTAAAATCTGTATTATAAAAAAAATCTTCTATATTTATATCAATTTTTTTTTTTCAATTAGGTTCATATATCATATAAAATTTTCTATATAATAGAATATTCTGTTATATAAAATGAATACAATTAATATTGGTGTACACATAAAACACACAAACACATTCTAATTAATCACTCCCTCAAGAGGAAAATGTTTATGTGTTTCATGTGTTTTATGTGTACACCTAGCAAAACCGAAATGAATATACTTTTTTTATGGTACGAGTCTTTAAGAAATATACTCTTATATAATAGAATATTCAATTATATTTACATTTTTGTTACGTTAGAGATTTAATTACAAAATCAAATATGATGCACAGGACTTGAAATAAAAAAAATATAAGGATCAAATTAAAAATTTAATAAAATTATAGAAACTAAAAGAATAAATTTCAATTGTCCCAGCAACTAACAAAAAAAATCAGCTAACTTGAGTCAATAATATAAAAAAAAGTCAATTCATTTACGGTTATATTATCTATACACTCTTTTGGTAAACACCAATTTGACACCCGTATAAAATACGATCATTAGTGTGTTAACTAATTTCCACTTTTTATGATCCACTTATAAAATCGTATTTTTATACGAGTATGAAGATGGTGTGGTGGTCTCTGTCAAAAGAGTTTGCAAATAGCGTTATTCATTCATTTACTATTGTTATTTTATTTTTATTTTTATTTTTAATTTGATGCTAGCTGCTAACTAATGGATTTTTTTTAAATAAATAAAAAAAACTCAAAATTTACACAAATGGGCGCGGATACACGAATTTACGAATATAACCACGCTTTACTTATCTCAGGGTCACTGACCCCGAAATGAAGTTTACACGTATCTCGGGGTCAGTGACCCCGAGATACGCTATTTCATGTTAGATTACACGTATCTCGGGGCCACTGACCCCGAGATAACAGCTGAATTCATCTATAAAAAGGGAGATCAAGAGCCATCTCAAAGCATTCAATCATCCCATAATCTCTTCCACTTCCAGAAAAAAAAAGAATGAATGTTAATAATTTCGTGGTTGTCACTCTCTATCCAAATGGAGAGATGGGGCGCGACAGAGATGGCATCTGGTTCCGATCCCCCACTCTGGTAGTGTTCCACATGTATCCCGTTGTTACCCTGGAGGAGCTAAAATCAATAATCCTGCGCAACATGGGGTTGGGAGCTGTTGGAACGTCGTTAGTGAGACGGGTTGCATATCGTCTTCTTAACGTCTTTCCTCTGGATCCATTCAAATTCAAGATTTTCTGGGTTGATAGTGATGAGCATGTGCGTGCTCTGTTTGACATGCACCGTAGGTACGGGACTCGTGAAGTGATGGAGCTGCTAATGCCGGAGGATGTTGGGGTTCGTCTAGCTCGAACGGTGTGATACCGTGCTCGCCCTTCCACTGTCCGGGGCCGGAAGTGCCTATGCCGATGGATGGTAATTCCGGGGATTTTGATGAAGAATTTGTTCCCGATATCAAGGAGAGCAGCGAAAGCTCAGACGGCTCGGAGTTCGTGCCGGAGTCTCAATCGAGAAGAGGATTTTTGCTCCCAGCACCCGCCCCGATTCCGGATCTATCATCAGTCAACAGTCATTTCCACACGTTGCATTTGGAGGACATGGATGAGGAGCCAATGGAAGGATTCGGCGGGGGTGGTGACTACTATGATGTAGACGGAGGAGAAGAGTTCAGGGTCGGTCATCGCTTCAGCAAAAGAGAAGCTGTCCACTTAGGTGTGA
>JASCZI010272226.1:0-49506 GCA_036250425.1 Stylosanthes scabra
TTTTCAAGCATATCATGATCAGTGATTATTTCACCACACAATTTCAGCTGTGAGGTAATTCTGAACATAGCTGAGTTATAATCACTGATGGTTTTAAAATCTTGTAGACGCAGATGCGTCCACTCATAACGGGCACGAGGAAGTATAACCGTCTTCTGGTGGTTATACCTATCATGAAGGTTTTGCCATAGATCTTCAGGATCTTCCACTGTGAGATATTCATTTTTCAGGGCTTCGTCAAGATGACGACGAATGAATATCACGGCTTTAGCGCGATCCTTCAGGGATGCGTCATTATTGGCCTCAATGGTGTCTCCAAGACCCATTGAATTAAGATGGATTTTGACATCAAGTATCCATGATAAGAAATTATTACCAGATATGTTTAGGGGTACAAATTCGAGACGAGAAAGGTTAGACATGGTAAAATATTAGTACATTACTTCAAAGAAACTTGATTAGAGTTTCGTGCTTCAAAGCAGATTGAGCAGAGCTTCGTGCTGATAACGTGTTATAGATTTAAAGCTATAGTAACATTAAAGCTATAAAATAGATAATAATAGAAAAGGAAGAAAGAGAACTATAGAGAGAAAGAATATGAAATTCTTATTGATTTCTGGATATGAAAAACTTATGAAATCATAGCCCTATTTATAGTAAAAGATTTACTATTACATGAAAAGGAATAAACGGCTATGATTCATTTACTATGCAACATAGTAACTTGATTAGGAATGGACGGCCATTATTTATTGGGTTACTATGCAGCATAGTGCCGGCATAGTAACCGGCTGCCGACACATCAATAATTCACAACACTTGGTTTCTTCAAGAAGATAGTGCTCATCCTATTAAAGAACATTTCTTGGTTAATTTAGGAAAATAATCATGACATTTGTTTTTTTCAAAATTAAAAAAAATCAAAACAATTAGTAGTTTAAGTTTTAACTCAATATTTTTTTAAAAAAAAACTTAATCACGTTTCAACAAATAATTTTAATAATTAATTAATTAATTTATGCTTATAAAGCCCAATACTGGAAATCGGATTAAACAACATATAACTAAAAAATTATCATATTTTTAACCAATTGTGGTTAAAATAATCGAAATTTATAAACATTAAAAAAACTACAATTGTTATCAAGGATGGATTAAAAAATTTGGTTGAGGAGGGGCCATAAATAAAACTTTGTATATCACAAATATAATATCATGTAGTATTAATATATATAATCATGATAAAAGAAAAATTATAACAATATTTCAAATTATTTAACTGATAAAATAGAAAAAATAGCCTTTTACTTTTTTAATTATAATATATACAACAATATTAAAGGCATTTAAAATATATTTGCCAATGAAATATATAAAATATTCTAGTCCTTATGAACACACTTGTATTTATACATATATATTCTAAAATCTAACTAAAGGGTGTTGTTATATTAAATATTGTTTTGAAAGGGCTTTTTTAAGAAAAAAATTAAAAGAAAGTATTTTATATTATAATAATTCTATGTATAAATTTATTTTGTCCAACTAAATTATTTATTCTATTGCTAAATAGAAGATTATTTCGATATCAAATAAAAGTTTATTTGGGTGCTATTTTTTATGCTATTTAAAACCTATTGAGTAGCTTCGTGGCTTTGTTTTCTAGCTAGACATACCCAATAGACCCTCTCTCTCTTTCTCTCTCTTAATCCATCGATATAGTATTCTATTTAGTATAGAAATAAATGCCTTTATTGAATTTATTTGGCCAAAATAGGTGTACAAATAATATTATCATTTTAATTAAATTTTAAATATTATTTGGATGATTTTAAAAAAATATTTTTATAAAAAATAAATTATTTTCTTTATCAAGAAAAGAATAATATCTTTCTTTAAAAAAAAGTTTCTATAATAAAAATTTTTTTTTAAATAAAACATAAAAAATATTTTTTAAAAAAAGGCCAAATCAAATTTACTCTAGATATTAAAGTATTTTTATATGATAATAGTTGTTAGAATTATTTTTAACCAATTGTGGTTAAACTAATTGTTTCGTATGTTTTAATTTTATTTTGGAATAAATAAATGTCTCGTGAATATGTTTATTTTTCTAAATTAATTAGTCGCCATTTTTAATGTTTTTCAATATGATGAGCGCTATCTTTGTGAAAAAGCCAACTTTTTTCACGTATAATTATCAATTTTTTAATAAGAAATAAAACAATTATTATTTTTTATTTTTTAATAAAAAATTAACTCTAATCCAACCTACTTTTAAAAGTGAGTAAAAGTTTGCCATTAATCCAATAATTATTGGGTCTCATTTGTGAGCCACATGCTTCACCTATTATCTCCATGCACTATTGTTGAAAGAACAAATCCTCCTGTTAAGTAGTAACAAGCGTCCATCTACATATGTAGACTGAATCTTCACTCTACACAGTAGTAATCGCCATTGATATAACTAACACAAAATATGTTAGAAAAAAAGATTAATCATAGCCATTTTGCAACTAACACAATTGATTTTCACAAATATCATAGCGGTTTCTGACAAAAAAAATACACCGCTGGGGTCATCGACCATGGTCGTCGTGACACAAGGGAGCCTCTCCGTAAGTTTCTTCGTTAAATACAAATGAAAGTGGCTGACGTGTTACGTTAAGTTGCTTGTGTGTCCGTTAACTCCCATGCTGGATGGATAGAAGCCGATTAGGCGCACTAAAAAAAATGGTTAGGGTTGATTTGTTCCATTTTAAGTTTCTAAACTGGAGAAGTGGCAATAGATAGGGATCGATTTGGGGCACCCAAAAAGAATGGTTAGGGTTCGATTTATCTCATTTCAAGTTGTCAGGTTGGAGAAGTAGAAATGGACAGGGGTCGATTTGGCGCTCCCAAAAAAAATGGTTATGGTTCGATTTGCCTCATTTTAGTTTGTGTTAAATTATAATATCTATAACATCATGTTATTCCTACAGGGATGAATGATGAACCTGGAAATAATAGAAATAATATATTTATATACCAAAAATTGAGGTATTTATAAAATAACATCTAAGTTATAAGATCTTTGATTTAGTTATATATGTCTATGATAGTTTAAAGAACACTATGATAAGAGTGATCATTATAATATATAAAAGCAAAACACAACTAAAAAAAAATTCAAAACTTTTTGTGGTGAAGTCTTGTTATTGTGTTTCAATATGGTTTTTTTTTTTTTTTTTTGTAACATCAATATATGACTATTGAATTGACTCCTTTTATACCCACGTTAATATATATATTATATAGTTTCACTGCATAAATATTCTTTTTATTATTATTTCATATTATAATAATGGTGGACACCTATTATAATAATGGTTCATTATGGCTCGTAGGTTATTCATTTTCCATCTTTGGTAAGAATCTCTAAGCCCTCAAATTTATTTTGGTCCATTATGGTGACTATGTTCTTTCCAGGTTCATCATTCATCGCTGTATCAATAACATGATGTCATAAGTATTATAATTTAACACAAACTTAAAATGAAACAAATCGAACCCTAATCATTCTCCAAATCGACCCTGTCCATTCCTACTTTTCCAACTTGGCAACTTGAAATGAGACAAATCGAACCTTAACCATTCCTTTTGGGTGCGCCAAATCGACCTTTGTCCATTGGCACTTCTCCAGCTTAGAAACTTAAAATGGGACAAATCGAACCCTAGCCATTTTATTTAGTGCGCCAAATCCGGCCTCTGTCCATTCCAGCATGGCAGTTAGCGGACACGCAAGCAACTTAACGTGACACGTCAGCTACTTCCGTTTGCATTTGACGAAGGAATTCACGGAGGGACCGCCTTGTGCCACGGCGACCATGGATGAGGACCGCATCGGTGCTTTTTTATTGTCAGGAATCGCTATGTCATTTGAGATAATGGACAGGGACCAGTGACGGACCCAGAAAATTTTTAAAGTGGGGACAAAAATAATATATACTATTTTACGAAAATATAAACGACAAAATATAAGTATATATTAGTTTTTATAATATAAAAAATACATTAATTATTAACTTTTTTCTATTTAAATTTTAAAGGTATTTCTCTTTTAGTACAAGAAGTAAGGCGAACTAAAACTGACAAACTGTTATTTTTATGTTCTAATAATGAACAAACACAATTACACAAACACATATTGAACACTACAAAAAACGTTAATATTACGAACGGTCGTATCGACGACCAATTCAATTATTCATATAAACTGACAAACAGCGATAAGACAAATAGAGATAAATAAAATAATAAGAATTAATAAACTGAGAATAAAATAAAATATATAAAATCACAAAGAATAAAAAATAGATTAATACTTGAGTTATTGTTGAATACTTTAATTGAAATTTGTAATTAAAAATAAAAATAAAAAAAACCATAAAAATATAAAACTATAAACTATGAAAAATATAGAGAGCCAAAGAATGACAAGATTGGAAAATAAAATTGAAAAATAATTATAGAGTATCAAAAGAGTATTAGGGAAATTAAATATAGTTATTGAATATTATTTATTGACCAATAAAAATATAGGAGTGAACCAAAGAATAAAAATCTTTAAATCTTGCTATTAATTTAGGATTGATTTTGATAAAAAATAATTTATAAAAAAAATATAATAATAAAAAGTATGGAAAATAAAAATACAAAAAATAGAATCATACAAAATAAATAAATAAAATTAATGGGGGCAATTAATTTTTTCGAATGGAGACATATTATATATTATTAAAATTTTTATTAGAGAAATTTAGAAAGTTAGTGGGGGCAAATGACCCCTCATTGTTATGAGTGGGTCCGTCCCTGACAGGGACCCAGTTGATAGTTCACTCTAAGTAATAAAACAATTTTAACGTATAGTTGTTGCCATATATACTACTCCAGAAATAACTTCAAAGTCAACGGAATTTTCTCTTAGGTCGATACAGATTATTACAGTAATGGTGAAAACTGAAAAGTAGCAAAGTAACTTGAAGAATAAATTAATGGAAATGTTCAAAAAGAATAAAAAATAAAAAAAGACATATATAATGCTGTAAAAATCACTAGGAAGAAAAAATGCAGTCATAGCAAAGCAATAAAAGAACGATGATGACAAGGAAACACACAAAGAAGAAGAACGAATGCAAAGAAGAAGGAACGTAAAGAAAAAGAAGAAGAAGAAGAAGAAGTACGGGCAGCGTCTGGAAGGGGAGGAGGATAAACCTACATTCATTCAACAAAAGAATTAAACAAAGAAGAAGAAGAAACACATAATGTTACAAAATTATTAGGAAGATGATAAACCTATATTCATTCAACTAAAAGAAAGAAAGAAATAAGGAAAAAGAGAAGAAGAAAAAAATGCAGCATTAAAAAGGACGTTTTTATGCTTCTGCAGCAAAATTTCGGTGTATTTTTATTCTGATAAATTCTGCATAATTCAAAATTTTTCCTCTTCCTCTTTCTCATCTTCTGCTGCTTCTTCTTCTTTTTTTTTCATCATCATCATCTTCTTTCTTTTCTTTTTTATCCATCTTTTTCTTCTTGTTTTACCTTTCTAAGTTTCTTCTTGTTTTACTCTCTTAATAAAAACAAAAAAATCAAACAAAGAAGAAAAAAAACACATAATGTTGCAAAATTACTAGGAAGAGGATAAACCTACATTCATTCAACTAAAAGAAAGAAAGAAAGAAAGAAATAAAGAAAAAAAAAAAGAAGAAAAAAATGCAGCATCAAAGAAGACGTTTTTGTGCTTCTGCAGCAAAATTTCAGTGTAAAAACTAAAAAAATTATATATATTGTTAAGAAATTTCGGTGTATTTTGTTAAAAATTTCGGTGTATTTGTTAAGAAATTTCGGTGTAAAAAATGCAGTCGTACGCACAGTGAAGCGCGCGCACAGTGAAGCGCGCACAGTGAAGCGCGCGTTCGTGCAGCGCGTGTGTACACCTGCATGTGATGAAAGTGGTTTTTGTTGGGTTTGGGCCAACTTGGTTGGACTTGGTTGCCAAAAAGACTTGGATGTGTAGCGGACCTCATTTTTCTATATGCGAAAACTGTCTTTCGGTAAAGTTGTACTGTAGATTACTGAATTTTAGCATTTTGATTATCAAATCCAGTAGAGGTAAACTCTGTTAATAGTCCATCCTAAATGTTATACTTCATGGGAAAAAAATTATTTCTATATAAAAGATAAATATAATTATAATATTATGCTTTGTTTTTTAGAATAATAGTCAAGCTGGTCCCTTAGTTTTAATTTGATAATTAAATTGATTGTTCAATTTTTAAATTGATAACAATTTAACTTGCTAATACTTCTACTTTTAAAAATAGCTTATTAAAGCTAATGTTTAAAAAATAATTTTTTAGAAATTGTAATAGTTATGTTAGGGTAAATTAAAATAAACGTGATTTTTAATAAGTTATAATAATTATTATGATTTATAAAATTATTTTTAAAATTTATAATAATTTTAATAGACATAAATATAATAAAAAATAAGAATAAAGGAGATATTTATTGATCTATACTATATAATAACAATATGACAAGGATTGGTGCGTAATTTTTCTTTTCTAAAATGTCTTTTTATTATATATAATTCATAAAAAATTATTATTTTCAAAATTTAAATGCAACACGCTGTCGTCCTCGTCGCGCCTCTCTCTCTCTCCGTCGTCCTCCATGCACTTTGCCACTCCATCATCAACTCATTAAGAATGGAGCCTCTGAGTCAGGTTGATTCTTCAATTTCTGAATCAGTCTCTTGAATTTCTCTATTCTTGCTATTGTTTCTTGCTTCTTGAATTTTTCAGTTCTTGGTTTTCTCTATTTTTTGCTAGTAGGATCACCCATTCCATTCAACCTAGCCGCCACTGCCTCCCAGTAACCCTAGCGCACACACTCTCGAATCCTCTCGCCCAAAACTTCTCCTCCCACACTCCACAGCGCCGTCGTCCTCTCCGCCCTGAAGTCGCCGCCGTCTCCTGCACGCCGTGTCTCTCCACGCACCAGCAGCTGCGGTCGTTCCTCCACGCACAGCAACCGCGTCGCCTCCACGCACAGCAACCGCTGTCGTCCTCAAGAATGGAGCCTCCGAATCAGGTTGGTTCAATTTCTGATTCAATTGTTATTGATCATCGTTCAACCAGGTTGGTTCAATCAGGTTGGTTCAATTTCTATTTTGTTGTTGATCTTTTGTTATTGATCATCGTTCAACCTATTGAGTATTTGTTGTTGCTGGAAACTTGTAAATTGTTCTTGAGTATTTGTTCAACCTATTGAGTAATTGTTATTGCCCTGTTTTGTTTGGTTGGTGTGTGGTGCTTCCTCACACCTTTATGCTGGGTCTATGTGAGTGAATTGTACCATAAAAAAAAAATGTGTTGTAGCTAATGTTAATTTTTCTGTTTTACCTTTTAAATAGTATTAGTTTCCTGATTTGATTAGTTTTGTTTATTCTAGTTTTAGTTTTTATATGAGCTTGCTTGAATTTGATATTTTTTGTTGTGAGCACTTGAATCCTTTCCTGATTGAATGTGCTAACTCGATTTGGAGGTGCACATACAGTAGAAGTCCTTGTTGGATTTGTGAACATGAAAGGAGGTATTATTAGTTTAAATTTATTCTGCATTCTATTTCATTTGCATTATCACTATTGAAAATAATTGTCTTGTTAACAAAGGTACCAATGTAAAGATAGCATCTCCTCAATCTGATGTGGTGTCTCTCACCTTATTTAACTTTGATAGGGTTGGCATATTGTTGCTAATTTTATCATGGAAGTGTTCTATCTTGTTGTAGTTAATTTTGTAATGCATTTTATTAATTCTTCATAGGGTAGAAGATACTTGTCAGATTTTTGTGCTGGTTGTTTCCATTTTTACTTAAAATGACTTAATTCTGGTTTCTGTTTGGGTTTTGAGCTGTGTTAATCACTTGTTTGTAACTTGTTCTTGCTCTTGTGTGCTAATATGTTTCACATTGATTGATCCTAAGTTCTTATTATTATTATTATTTTGTATTTGCTTTTTGATTTCAGGTTGGTTTGCGTAAAGATGTTTCGCTGTTTTGCTGGAGAGAACACTAAAATGTGGCTGTCTTTTGCTGGAAATTTATTTTTATCTTTTGTGTTGACTATTGAACTTTTAATGACTTTAATTGTCGTATTGTAATTTCTCCTTGAATTTCATTGTGTCAAGACTTTTGTTAGTTATTGTGTTGTATGGTTTCATGTTATGACTTTGTGAAATAGTATGACAGGTTTTTGTTTGAATTAATTGAAAAAACCGAACCAAACCAAATCAAACCAAATCGATTTCAATTGGTTTGGTTCGGTTCGGTTGGCCTTAGTAAAAAAACAGAACCAAATCGAACCGCAGTTTTAATAATCGATTGGATCGGATGACTTTTTCCTAAATAACTGAACCAAACCGCCCCGCAAACACCCCAACTTGCTACTGTTTGTTGTTCTTCACTGCTATTGTTGTTCTTCAACTGCTATTTACTTGTTGTTCTTGCTATTGTTTGTTATTCTTGATTTTCTGTTCTTAATTTGTTGTTCTTCACTGATTGCTGCTGCTACTGCAATTTTTTTTTGTTTTTGAATTTGTTAATTGTTATTGATTTTAATTTGTTGTTCTTCCCTGTTGGCTGCTGTACTATTATTTTTTTTGAATTTGTTAATTGTTATTGATTTTAATTTATTGTTCTATTATTTTTGGTTCTTGATTTTAATTTTTTTATCTTCACTACCGTTCCGTTGGCTGCTGCCATTTTTTGCGTTTAATTTATTGTTGATTCAGTAATTTGTTGATGTTCTGTTTTTGGGTTTGATTCGTTGCTGTGCTGTTATTTACTGATGTTATTTTTTTGTGAAAACACCAACCCGCGATCTCTCTCTCTCTCTCTCTCTCTTTCTCTAACCCACACACATCGGCCATAATCGCCAACCATGCTGCAGCAAGACCCGAACGCTGAGCCGCAAGTTCCTAGACAATGCTTCCGGCGCCGGTACCCTGAAGCAGACTATTACGAAGAGAAAAACAAGGTATTTGCTGCAACTTTTATCTCTGTTTTTTCAAGATTAATGCAATTGAACTGTAATGCTGATATCGTTTCTTTCTTTATTTCTTTTTTTCTTTTTTATATTAAAGGATAAATTGCGTAATGATACCTATAAGAAGGCGATCGACTGTCATGCTGATAAAATTAAAGACAAGGTAATTAATTAAGCTAACTCATTTACAAACTCTTTCTTTTTCATTCTTATGGTTCTTTTGATCTCTTGTGACTGAGAGTGGTTGCATGGATTATTCAGGTTGTACTTGATCTTGGATGTGGCACAGGGATTCTTTCTATATTATGCGCCAAGGCTGGTGCAAGCAAGGTAAGCTCTTTCTACTTGACACTGGTACTATTCATTTGGTTTGTGTTCAAACCTTGAGCATGGATTCCGTTGATTCTATCTGTTTCTGAGCTGAAGGGCGCTTAAGCAGTGCTTGTTCGGTTTTTTTATCTTTTGTTAATTACTTAATTTTGATTATTTTGGATTTCTGTGATTTGGAATAAATGATTTTGAATTTCTGTGATTTGGAATAATGTTTATGATTATGAGTTATTTTCAATCTATACTCGTGAGTTAATTATTGTTGTTAATTTCCCTGATTCTTGTTGATTCTTTTTCTGAGTTAATTTTTCTAAAATAATTTTGTTGATTGTTGATGGTAATTGTTAATTCTGTATCTTGAGGTTGTATGTATTGTTGGCTTGTTGCTATTGTGAATATTGTGTGTAGGTTTGTGTTCAATAATCAATACTTAGTTGATGGCTATATGTAATTTGTGTAAGTTTGGGTTTAATAATTAGAAATTTGTGCAAGTAGTGACTAAACTAGTTTGTTATTGTTGTTTCTATTGGTGGTGCACATCATGTGTTTATCAATTATGTGCGTTTTGATTTCCTTTAGTCATAAATTTTAATGTTTGAACTTATTTTGTGAATTTTTAATGATAAATTATTGACATGTTATTATGTGAAATTTTTAATTTTATTAGTCTAGAAGTCATTAAATTTAAATATTTAAAATTTCATATTGAATGTTTAAAAATTTTATTTCATATTTAATTAAACCGGTTCAACCACGATTCAATTCCGGTTGGACCATTGAACCATTGAATCAGTCACTTGGCCGGTTCAGTGACCGGTCCGGATCTCACAACCTTATATTTTATAGTAAGACTAACTGACTCTACTACTGCACTTACACCTTTACTGACTAGTTCTAACAAATCATGTGCAATCTCAATATCCTTAATACTCTTAATACTCTTAACATCAATCCTACTGCTTGAGCTTTGAAAATCTGCTGCAATCTGCTGCCTTTTGATGTGCTATCTCAGTGTTCTCAACATCAATCCTGCATTTTGGGCTTCGAGAATTTCCTCCACTTGCTTTGTCGCTTGTGCTCTCCCTCTTTTTGTCTCCTAGGCTCTCTGAATTAGAATTTGGTCATTGTCATACAAGAATTAGTTAAATTTTTAAGTCAGTCCCTTATTTATTCATTCAATTTTTTTCAATTTGTTTCTCGATTAATTTGGTCATCAATAATGATTAGAAAATAACATTGTGCAAGTGCACTGCATCATCACTGGTTACTTGCATATTACTAGTACTCTAAGTGGGATAGACAAAGTGTGATGGAGGGCCAACTTGGTAGAATAAAAGAGAGGATAAAAGATAGGATAAGAAGAAAACTTGATAAATAGTTTGATACTTAACGGACCAAAGCCATTTATATTTTTCTGTATTTTTTTTTTTTGACCTTTTTTGAGTGTATTTTTACTTAAGGACAATCTTGAGTATTATTTTCTATTTCTGTTTTGGTTTTGACATTTGGATTTTGCATATATATACTTTTTCATTGGCTTGTCATGCATGACAATGCAAATTGTTTGTCTTGCCTAGGTGTATGCAGTTGATGTCGGCACTGACATTGCCGGCCAGGTAATCATCCAAAATCATAGTTCTGTGTATAACATTAGGTTTATATCCTATCATAGTTCTGTGACACGACAAGACAAATTATATGCTTGTCACATAATCATCGAACCTGTGTAACTGTGTTCTTTTTATTTAGTAGTGTAGCTTGTGTTCTTGGTTTCCACTTACTTTTACCCCTCTACAAGCAGGTGGAACATATTGTTGAAGCAAATAATAAGTCCCATGTTATCGTTGTATGGAGAGGGTCATTTGAGGTAGGCTACTATAAACAATAAGTTTTAATCTTCGAAAGAGTTTTTGTACTTTTCTACCTTAGATTATGATGGTCTAAATATTGACTTGGCATCTGGAAAGTAGAATGACCAAACACTTTGGATGTGCAGTATGAATTTGATTTCAGTTTTATTCTCTGAATTGGATAACGAAATCCAATTGTTATCTTAGTTTAAACAATTAAGAAGACCTTTTAGTTGCGAAAATCCTTTTGGTTTCTTCAACTCCTTTAAGTATATAGAAACTTTATTGAATTTTCTAGATTCATTCTTTGTCTAGTGGGAACGTAGATACATCTACTTCTTTATGTTGATGAGCAGGATTTTGATATAGCAGAGCGGGAGGGGGTGGATGTTATAGTTTCAGAGTGGATGGGCCAGATGCTTCTAGGCGAGGTACGTATCTGAATTCTTTTAGTTGAATGTTGAAACACAATATTGTAAAATCATATATAGAAAATTTTATAATGTAGTCCTTTGTTTACTAAAATTTAAGTAGAATAGCTACCTAATGAGGTCAAACCCTCTTCTTCAGGAAATGCTTTTAAAAGTTATCACTGCCAGAGATCGCTGGCTCAAACCTGAAGGTCTAATTCTTCCTTCAAGCGGAACGGTAATCCTTTTTTTTTGCTGTGTATAAATACTAAATTAAATTTTCTCATGCAACGTTGTTTTGTTAGGCTACAAACTTCAATTTATCTTTACTTTTGACCAAACTTGATTTTACAAAACTCTATTTGTGAATAATGATAAATTATAAGTAAATAAAACTGCTTGATTGCAATTAGAAACTGTTACATACCCGGATAAAGCTGAGGAGGTGGGAATAGAAGGTTCTGATCCTAGGAAGGGGAAGATTCCCCCACTGCCATTTCATTACAGTAGGAAAAAAAGGGTGGAGGGTAAAAAGGGGAATGAGAATGTCCTAATAACTAACATGCCATCTGGCACAGGTAGTGGGAAAGTGCGAGAGGAGAGGTGTGATTCTAACTGAATCGGGAGTGGACTAGAGAATATTAATGATGATAGAATTGAGCCTAGGGACAGTAGGTTTTTGGAGCAAGACTAAGGATAGGCATGGGAGAGAGGCTGGCGCTCTGAATTCAGCCCTTATCATTTTCCCTTCTATTTCCTTGTATTTCTTTCTATTATTTCATATGTCTATAATATAGTATAGGAGGTAATAACCTTGATTCCCTCTGCATTTCTGTTTCTGTGCTGCTGTAAGTGTGTGAGTGTGAGTCAATTGTGCAGATACCAGTGTTGCAGAAACTCACTGATATCTTGATCTGCTCATGTAGTTGTTTATGGCTCCGTTCACCAATTCTAATCAATACCGTGAAAAAGTTGCGTTTTGGCAAAATGTTGCTGGAATTGATAGTGAGTACCCACTGGATAACTATCTAATTTTTTTTCAATGACAATTATAGTTTGGCTATACTTATTTTATGGTCAAATTTAAAATAATTTCAGTGTCAGCCATGATACCCTTCACGGAACAAAATGCATTTCATTTACCGAACGTGGATAGAATCAGGAATGGATACCTTTTGGCAAATCCTGCAGAGGTGAGTCACTAAAATTTTTTTCAGTGATCTTGTTTCATGTTGGCCTTTTTTTTTTCTGTTTTAAGAGTTTTCGTGCGTGTGAGAGAGTATATAAAGAAAAAGAAAAAGAAGTGCAACTACAAGGAGGACAAAAGTCCTCCAAAACAAGAAAATCAAACAAAGAAAAACAAGGACAAAAAATAATGCAGCAAGGCTGTCCAGTGTCTCTGAATATTCCTGATAACAAAATCCACCAGTATCTTCTTTTCTTGCTTGTAATTTTGTCTTTGTTGCTGTATGTGTGTATTCACATTTTTATCTTGATGTTGGCTGTTGTAGTTTTTTGTTTTTTTTTCCCATACCAATAATCCTGGGTCATTTTTGAAGTTGTTTATTGTTTCCATACAGGTGAAACACATCAACTGCTATTCTATTACCACTCCTGAGCTAATTTCTATGTCAATATCTTTTCCCATGACAGCACTGAGGCGAGGTAAGTATTTTATGCATGTAAGACAAATTATGCTGGGTTAACTGATATATTCTCATGCACCTTGTTTACTGTGCAGCTCTGAGTTTCTTATAATTTATTAATATTTATTTTCTGGCGTTTATTTCTAGGTGTGGTACATGGATTTGCATTTTGGTTTGATGCTGAGTTCACTGGGTTACGAGACGAAGAAGAACAAAGATCAGCACTAGATCTGATGGATGAAGTACCAGTTCTTTGCACTGGGCCTAGTCTTCCTTCAACACACTGGGAACAGGTACAAACTATTTTCTTATTAAAGTCTTGGTTCTGTTTACCTATAGTGTGCAACATGCAGATATTGTGATTTTAATATAATTAAACTAATTTTGTTATCAATGTTTTGCAGACCTTGATTTACTTTCCTGCTCCAGTAACGCTGGAGAAAGGTAAATCTCTTACAGGCTCAGTGACATTGACGCAACCGGCCCAGCATAAATGGCACATGGATATTCAGCTAGTGTATCGGTGAGTTAGAAAAACTTCTACCATAGTATATCTTTTAGAGTCATTCATTAATGTTAAGTTTTGAATTCTAACATTGTTCCTTGCCATTGCAGTTCAAATCGCGGTAATCTAGTCTCCGATAAACGAGTTGAGCTTTTCTCGCGATAAACGAGTTGAGCTTTTCTCGCCTTTCTGAGACTCGCTTATGAAAGCACAATTACTCATGCTTATTCAAAAGCATTGTTAGCTCTTGCTCCCTCTTTGTGGTATTTCACTCTTTGCTTGTTTTTGGTCCAAAGATCTAATTCTTAATAATAGTTGGTTGTATTCGCCAATTTTTGCAATATTAGCTTATTTTACAGCTGGATTAACCGCATTATATATGTTTCGCATCTATTTACGATATTTCAATGTTCATTTTCAAAATCTCAATGGCAAACAAAAAATTCATTATATGCAATATCTTTGTGGGATAAAGAAAGAAAACAAAAAGTAAAAAAAAAAATTATTAAATAGATTTATTACCATTAAAAAATAATGATCGGAAATAGTAGTAGGTGGCACATTATTTTGAGGCTTCCTCTTTGATCTTGCATGCCTGTTCTGGAACCAATTGAATACATTTGTTTAAGAAATTGGCTATGGTGGCTAAGTTTAGCAATTATCTCTTTAATCGTTTTCTTGCTTGGATTTCCATTCCCTTGATCAAATATATGCTCAAGAATTTGAAGCATCAATGGTGTTGGTGTCCACGTCTGCCTAGATGTTATTTTCTGTTCTGCTGATGTCATTAATGGATCACAGTATGTATTTTCCACCCGAACTCCTAATCAAGAAAATTAAACCTCAATCATTTTCTTATATTAACGAACTCAATAAAAAATTAGTCCGACCCACAAGCATTTCGGTTAACACATAGTTTGGGAAAGGATTGCATCTAAAAAGTATAACTAGTTTCATGACTCGTGCTTCGCACGGGATAGTTTAATCTCGTAGTTGAAATCAGATACAAATTTGGTATCATTTATTTTAATGAATATTACTTAATATTTTGTAAAATGAAGCTACATAACTTGTTTTTAAATTCATGTTGACTTTGAAAAAGTGCATTTAGCTATAAATATTATATTAATAACAGTGAAATAACAGTTTTAAATTCAATGAAAAAATTAAAATATTACAACAATTAATTCAAATCATTTAACAAAAATGTTGAACCATAAAGTTCGTATCAAAATTAAAAAATGTAACACATTAATCACAAAATAGATTAATCGATTTTCTTAACAAAAAATTATTATTCCAAATTCAATATATATATATATATTATGTTAAACTTTTTTCATCAATAGCCATTAATTTTGTAAAATTTATTTTACTTATTTTTAAATATTTATGGATTATTTAACCACACGAAATTACATATAATTAAACTAATAACCATAAAAAACATGTGGACAAAAATATATCGGTGAAAAAACACGTGACCATAACTGCAAAGAAATATACATTCGGAAATATACAATATTAATGAACAACAACATAGTAATACCTAAAAAAAAGAGTAAAAAGCAATACTACATATAGATAATATAAAAAGATAAATAAATAACCAGGTAACTAAGTACAACAAACGCAAATGAAAAGCAAGACTAAAAAAATAAATATTATCATTCTTATATTCAATAAACAACGTATTAATTATACAAAAATTGTTTCACATCAACCAAAGAAAAAATTATTATTTTCTATCATTTCCTTATTAATATTAAATTGTCACACAAATTTCATAGAATAATCGGAATAGAAACATATAACCATTTTTAATCAACATCATATTCACAAATGTGAAGTAAACTGTAAGAAAGAGACTTAGTGTTGACATTGACCAATAATAATTTAATATTTAATAAAAAAGTAATAAGCATGGCATTGACCGATAATAATTTAATATTTAATATTTTTATGAGTTTATTATTTTTTTTTAGAAATGACCTATTTTTGATGATATCCAAAGAAAAGTAATAAGAGACTTAGTGTTGTAAAGGAGGTAATGAAAAATTATTTAATTTTTTTTGAATATTTATTAATGGTTTGTTAAAATCTGTTAAAGGTATTTTTAAATAATTAAACACTATTAGAAGAGATTATTAATAAAATTATATTACAATAACAATCAAGTTTCTTTTTAGAACATATCAATGATAGTATAAATTTAAGAAATAAACTAACTTGAGGTGTAATTTAAACTATAATTGTATTTCATTGATTATAATTTGTATCATTTGTTAAAAAACATAACTCAAATTTTATTTGTTTAAATTTTACGGTTATTTAATTACTTGTTTATATATATTTTTAGAGTAATTATCCAATTAAGTCCCCAAGGATTTTAAAATCGGACATTTTAGTCCCCAAGGAAAATAAATACACAAATCAATCCCCATCGTTTTTCTCCGATAGACATATCAGTCCCCAGTCTATTTTTCGGAGTGACTCATCAACGGAGACTGCTGAGTTGGCACGTTCACTCACACATGTGGCCATTAAGTGTCCACGTGTGCGAGGAGGACAAAACAGTCCTTGGGCATCTAATAAAAATGACGTCGTCTCCAAATTGGGATGAAACGCTGCGTCCCATTCTTCACCCCTTCGTTTCCCTCCATATGTCTTCATCCTCTCAAAAAGACATCAAACCCCACCATTCACTCTCTTTTTTACACAGAAACCCTTTGCCCCTGCAACCTCATCTTCCACATCAACATCACCGTCAACGTTAGGACTTCGTTCATCATCTTCACGGTCGTCATTGACTTCCGTTATCTTCAAATCGCACGAAGCTCCAAGGTGGATGCCACTATAGCAACGAGGTTTTCACTTAATTATCCCATTGTAACAGGTGAGTACATAATTATCTTGCATGCATTTTCACCCAATTTAATTGCTCGGTTTAAGAGCGTATAAGTTCTCGCATATACCCTTTCATCACACGCCTAAACTTATGTAGGATTTAAGCAACTTTGTGTTTGAACCCCTTTTTATTGGTCTTAGGTATATAACTAATCATGTCTAAATTAAATATATAGTAAATCATTACAAAATTGTATTTTCAAATAATGATACTTTAATTTGTGAGTAAAAGCAGATTATGACATGTTAGAGTTTTGGAATTGAGGAACATGCATGTGGGTTTGATATATAATCACCTAGCTAGATCTAATTTGAGCCATATAATAGTGATAGGTTACATTACTTGATTAATCAATTAAGTTTATTGGATGGTTAGGGTTTAGTGTTGGTAGAAACTTTTGATGGGTTTTATTTTTGTTAGAAGAATATATCATATTCAATAGTTATAACCAACATATAATGGTATCATGATTATTTGTTAGTTTTGGTTTTGTTGATTATTGTCTATTTTAATTCTATTTGTAGATGGAGTATTTTGTGATTCCCGTTTTTCACCATGGAGGTCACTTTGTGCGAGATAACAAGGGTGTGCTGTTGTATATTGATGGAAAAATGGACAAGTTTTCCGAAATGGACATTGACTTGGTGTGTTTCTTTGATTTGAAAACTCTATTCAAAGATTTGGGATATCATGATTACAAAGTTATGTACTGGTTCAATTCTTCTGCCTTTGACCTCGAGTCTGGATTACATCCCATAGAAGGAGATGCTTAGATCAATGAGTTACGTGCGTACAAAGAAAAGAACAAGGAGAGTCCAGAATTTGAGCTATACTTTGATCACCCAATAATGTTTGCTCCACTTGAGGATGAAGACCTTGATTTTGAGTGTGATAAATCTGGTAGTTCTTCCAGTGAAGATGGCTATGAAACCATAGAAGATGAGCCGTATAGACCTCCCCCACCCGTCAATGATAAAAGTAGTGAAGATGAGTGTGTGGTGATTAGGAAGAAGACTGTTAGGCATGGAAAAAAAATAGACTGTGAAGGATATGTATGGAAGAAGAAGTCAAAGAAGGATATTAAAAGTAGGACCACAACTACAAGAAAGACTCAGTTGAGTAGCAAGAAGTGTAGTGGGCCATCATATGGGAGCAATAAAGATGGACCTATTGGTGCTGGCCCAAGTGGTGCTGCTAGGCCTAATGTTGCTGGTGGGACAAGTGAGATTGGTAGGCCAAGAAGCACTACCACAAGATCTGCAAAATTTGGTGTTGATGCCATTAATGTTGATGAAGAGGTTGAAAAGGATGAGGAGTGTGAGGAGGAGATAGAAGAACCTACATGACTACAAGTCTGAGACATTATTAACTCTTGAGAGTTCTGAAGATGAGCGGGAGAGATATGAATTTTCACAGTTCAATGAGGGGGCTGGATTTGGTGAAGTTTATTTCGAGTTGGGGATGGAATTTCCAACCATTGAAACCTTCAAGAATGCTTTGAAGGACCATGTTATATATGAAGGGAGAAAGATAAGATATATAAAGAATGACCAAAGGAGAGTAAGGTGTGACTGTGAGCATGGTGTTGTGAGGATTAAGAAACCCAGAAAATCAAAGAATCAGAAGAAAGGAAATATGGAGGATGCAAATGAGAAAAATACAAATGAAGAGAATGGAGCTGAGGAGAATGAGGCTGAGGAGAATGTGAATGTGGAGAACAAGGCTAGTGAAGATGTTGATGGAGATGCCCAAACTAATAAAGATAGTGATGCTGTCCAGTCCAACAATAAATGTTGCTGTTGTGAATGAATATGGGCCTGCCAACGGGTCACCTTGCCCATGGCTTATATATTGTGCATGGAATACTCAAATGAAGAGTTATCAGATAAAGACATATATTCCTTAACACACTTGTGCCAGAGAATTCGGCAGTAACATGGCAAGTCAGAAATGGGTGGCAAAAAAGTTGGAAAAAAGGCTCCGAACTCAACCTCACATGACCCTTAGTGAGGCATATGAGCACATCAAGATCAACTACAATGTCATAATCAATGGGAAGATGATATATAGGGCGCTAAAAGAGGCTAGAGAGCGGTTGATTGGCAACGAGAGGGCACAATACAGTAAGTTGAGGGATTACTTGGCTGAGCTGTTGAGGAGTAACTCGGGGAGCCATACGATTTTGGATGTGACTCCGATTCCTCAGTCACCTCCACTATTCAGCAAGTTATACATTTGTTTAGAGGCTTGTAAAAGAGGATTCAAAGCTGGGTATAGAAAACTAATCGGGCTTGATGGATGTTTTCTGAAGGGTTACTTTGGGGGTCAACTGTTGTCGGCTATGGGTCAAGATGCAAACAATCACTTCTATGTGATTGCGTATGCTGTTGTTGACAGTGAAACTAAGGACAACTGAAAATGGTTCCTCACTTTGCTGCAAGAGGATCTTGGAGATCAATATACTCATGGGTGGAATTTTATCTCGGACCAACAAAAGGTAAAATTGTTTAACTATGTAAGAAGTTGTGAAATTTTTCTTGTGAACCAAATTAAATGTTATTCTATATAATTAATTGCATTACTCTAAGTATATCCATGGCTGATTGAGATTAGTTAATTGCATTACTTTAAGTTTTCATATGGCTGACTTATATTTGATAATTGCATTACTTTAAGTAAATTGTTCTGCTGATTTATATATTGGTTAATTGCATTACCTTAAGTTTTTCACATGTCTGAAATATTTTTGATAAATGCATTACTTTAAGTATCACCAAAATTGCTGATTTTTATTTGACAATTGCATTACTTTAAGCACTTTGTTCTGCTGATTTATATATTAGTTGATTGCATTACTTTAAGTTTTTACATGTCTGATTTAAGTTTGATAAATGCATTACTTTAAGCATTCACATGGCTGATTGAGAATTGTTAATTGAGTTGCCTTAAGTTTTTACTTTGATGGTTGCATTACGCTTATTTGATAATTTCATTGTTTAATTGCATTGCTGTACTTAGGGTCTGTTGCCTGCATTAAAGGAAGTTATGCCTTACGCTCATCACCGAAATTGCGTGAGGCATATCTGGAAAAACTTCACAAACCGATACAACGACAAGCAAGTTAAGAATGTTGTATGGGAATGTGCTAAATGCACTACTGATACCGAATTCCAAGCAAGCATGCAGAAGTTGAAAAGGGTTAATGAAGAAGCAAGGAGCTACCTTGCAAAATTCGAGATGAAGTGCTGGACCAAGGCTTATTTCATTCACGGGCCAAAGTGTGACAACCTCACCAACAACATGTGCGAGGTTTGGAATGCAAAAATAGTGAATTATCGTTCCAAGCCGATTCTAACGATGTGTGAGGAACTTCGGTGCTATATCATGAGGAGAATGACCAAATACAAGCAAGTGTTGGAGACACACATGGGCACTCAAGTAGCTCCTACTTAACAAAAGAGGCTTGATGACATAATGAAAGGTGTGAGATATTGGCACCCAATTTGGGTAGGTGACGACGAGAGGCGAATTTTTGAGGTGCAACAAGGATCTACGAAAGTTTCAGTAAACCTGTCTGAAAACAAGTGTACTTGTAACGCCTAGCAACTAACTGGTACAGTCGCTTGACTTGCTCATTTAAGTTTCATTCATGAAAATGTTATCTATTGTTACTGAATAATATCTGCTTGGTAGGTCTCTCCTGTGTCCATGCACTTGCTGCCATTGCTAGAAGAGGAGGGGATAGACCTGAAACATATGTGCACCCATTGCTGAAGATTGAGGCAGCACTAACTACATATCAACACTGCATTCAACCAATTAATTCGGAGGAATATTGGGAGAAGACAATATACATGAATCCGATTCCACCAAAGCTGAAGAGGCCAGTAGGCAGACCAGTAAAGAGAAGGAAAAAGGACGTATCTGAGACTCAATCTAACAGAGCTGATGGCATCGAAGTTAAGAAAGCATTTAAGGTCGCTTGTAGCAAGTGTGGAGAGACTGGCTACAACTACAAGACCTGCAAAGGCCCTCCAGCAGCAACAATCAGAAGACCAACCAATCCAAACAGGAGAACAACATCAAGAGCTGGTTCTAGTTCTGGAACCTCAAACCACACTGCGGAGGAGATCGATGTCTCTCAATAAGCTCCAAAAGCACGGGTAAAACGCATTCATTGCGGGGACTAAATTGTCTTTTTTATACTTTGACAGGGACTAAATTGAACTTTTTAATAAGCTATGGGGACTGTGTTGGTATTTTTTTCTTTTTTTCTTAGAATGCAATTTGATCTGCTGTTTGGTCTCTTGTAGAATGTGAATGTTAATGCTCATCAGGTTCAGTCAGAAACAGTAAATTCGGGTTTAATGTCTAACATGGTATGTTAAAAAGGTAGTGAATATGTTGTGCTTCTGACACAGAGGTTTATATTATTATGAGTTGTTACTCGTTATATGCAGATAACTACGACACAACCATCATTGCAAGGTCCTGTTAATTTTCAAGCACCTATTCCACCGAGTGCTAGAGCCAAGCAACCTATCATCAGGCCACATCAACCACCTCTCGTTCAGTCAAGCACTCCAACCCCAATTCCACCACCTACAACAACCGAAGGGGTCTCAGCTGAAACCATGGCAGCTGCTAATAAAAATACTGCATCAATGATATTTTAGTTTATTCCAAATCCTGGATTCAAGTGTCCGAGGAAGAAGTCATCAGTGATGCATGCTGAAGACATAACATTAGGCTTTTTGGTGTCTTAGTTTAAATTGTGTTTTGGTGATTGAGCAATCAAGGATGAAAAGACTTGAAATACTCTTAATTCTCTATTTTGCTTGACTCATGTTAGATTTGGATGAGAGATTGTTGTGTAAAAAACTCTCGGTTTAGTTATCATTATGTTTCATGCTGTTGTATGCATGAAGAGTCTGTGTTTTAACACTTACTAGTATCTTGTTAGGTTGTTATTATGACATGAATAGTTTTTTGGATGACTTACATGTTGTGTTCTAAAATATATACTATGCAGTGGTTTACTTAGTATTGGAAGTAATGGCTGATTTATATTTTTTCCATTTATTTGCTACCATCTTTAGAATTTGTGTCAAGTTCACGGATAAATATCATTAGGTGTTTACATATTGATTAATAATGCAATGAAGAATTTTTTAGATCATGGATATATGTTGCAAAAACTCACTTTAACTTACTACCATTCACTCCAAGAAAAACATTACAAATGTGCTTGTAATTACACCAAGATATCATTCAAATTTTGAACTAAATGCAAGCTTACACAAAATGCTTCTTTGTTTATATGTCTAACTCTAAAACTCTTAGAAGGCAATAATTAACACTGCCATGGCCAAAACGAACAATACTAGAGCTAAAAAAATAGACACTACAGTAAAACCTCTACTCTTTGAGTCAATCTTTGGGACTACACTTTGATAAACCTCTAACATATCAATTCTACTCTGCAACTCTATCAGTTTCTGTCCCACACCAGCATCATCAATATCACAAATGGGTGGCACATTAGCAACCAACTCTGCACCAGGCATGGCGTCCACAATAGCATCATTAAAGCTAATGTCAAAAATCTGGTCAACCCATGCAAAGAACTTGCAATGAGGGAGTTTTTCCTGCCCATATCACAAACAGGTTATTTAACATAATTTTTTTTCAATTTTAACTAACTAGAATGCCAAGAATTGTTTACCTTATATAGTGGGCATCCAAAAAATAATCTGCTAGGATTTTCATGAGTTCTTGAAATAGAGATTGTTGCATACAAATCGCATAAGCATTTTGGGTGTTTCCCCTTCTTGATTTCAACTTTCCTCAGGCTGCTCACATCACCATGTACGAGACCACTACCACTGGAGTCACCGTGTTTCCCTCCACGGTGATTCGAAGAAGACGAACTTTCTTTACTTGGCGTCATCGCAACTGAACCTTGCAATTTCAATTCCTGCATATGAAGAATTAGGGTTTTATGAGGAGCTTCAATGATGAAGAACGAGAAAGGAGAACGAGAAAGGAGAAGTAATAACACGACATCATTTTGGAAAACAAGTTCAGGGACTGTTTTGTCCTCCTCGCACACGTGGACACTTAATGGCCACGTATGTGAGTGAACGTGCCAACTCAGCAGTCTCCGTTGATGAGTCACGCCGGAAAACAGACTGGGGACTGATATGTCTACCGGAGAAAAACGATGGAGATTGATCTATGTATTTATTTTCCTTGGGGACTAAAATGTTCGATTTTAAAATTCTTGGGGACTGAATTAGGTAATTACTCATATTTTTATTTGGGTGAGATAAAAATAAAAAAATAATTAAACGAAAAAAAAAGAATGAAAGACAATCCAATCCTTTATTGTTCTACTCTTTCCAAAAACTAACATATACCCTATTACTGTTACATAATCGAAGAGCATTACCCTTCTAAATATATCAGAACATCTTTATCTTAATTTATCTTTCACTCTTTTTCCTGTATCTATGTCACTCTTTACATCTTTTAATTAATGAGTTAATATTCATCCACATCCTACCTATCTTATTTATTTCAAAAAGACCAAAAACCAAGGATGTTCTGTTCGTACTATGATAGTGTGACTTTGGAAATAATGTCTTAATCGCCTTGCAGTTGTTACAAGGGAAAAAGCTAACTTCTCCATCCTTGGGTATCTGAGCTCGGCATTCTGGATTGACTTACTCACAAAGTAAACTGGTGGTTGTATTTTATCTACTTCTGTGACCAAAATAGAATTCACAGCATAGTCAGTTATAGATAAGTAAAGATACAATGGTTTACCTTTTTCGGGTTTTTGAAGTATTGGTGGTGAAGATAATATGCTTTAAGCTCGGCGAAGGCTTGCTCGCAAGCTTCTGTCCATGTAAATTCCTTCTGTTTTCGCAATGTTTTGAAGAAGTGATATGATCGGTGAGCTATCCGAGGTAAAAATCGAGACAGTGCCGCTAACCGACCAATGAGTTGTTGTACTTCGTTAACAGACCAAGAACTTCTCATTCCTAAGATTGCTTGACACTACTTTGGGTTGGCTTCTATACCTCGGCAAGTCAGCATGAATTTGGAAATTTTCCCCCGTCAACTCCAAATGCATACTTTTCTGGGTTTAGTTTCATGTTATACAACCTTAGTTGTTGAAATATTTCTTTGAGGTCATTTGTAATGAATGACTTCAGACTTAGTCTTCACCACCATATCATCTACATATACCTCGCCGATATTGCGTTCGATCTGGTTGGCGAAGATCTTGTCCATGAGCCTTTTGATACATAGCACCTGCGTTTCTAAGTCCAAAATGCATAACCTTATAACAGAAATTGTCGTAGTCAGTAATAAAAGTGGTCTTATCCTGGTCAGTCGAATACATAAGTATTTGATTATAACCACAATAAGCATCCATAAAACTTAGACATTGAAAGCCAGATGAGCTATCAACTAATTTGTCAATACAAGGTAAAGGATATGCGTCCTTTGGACAGGCTTTGTTGAGGTCGGTAAAGTCTACACATATTCTCCATTTGCCATTGTGTTTTTTGACCATGACTATGTTTGCTAGCCAACTTGTGATTCTGATTTCTTTTATAAATCCAGCATTTAGTAGTTTTGAGTTTCCTCTAGGGATGCTCTCTTTTTGTCTGTGCCGAGGTGTCGCTTTTTCTGGGCTATAGGTCAGCTTGACGGATTAATTACAAGTTTGTGACAAATGACATTTGGATCAATTCCTGGCATATCTGTTGGGGTCCTGGCAAATAGGTCAATATTTTGTTGTAGTAGGGTGATGAGTTGTTCTTTTTCTGGTCCCTGTAATGCATCTCCTATGTATGTATACTTGTCTTCGTTTTCTATCAATGTTACTCTAGTCAAGGTATCTGTAGACATAGGTCGGTCTTGCAGGTCTGCCTAGGGGTCTAGGTCTGCTAAAGTAGGTAAATTCTCTGAGTTATAAACCACATGGACGTCGTGTTGATCAGCTTGTTTTGGAGAATTTGTTTTAAGACTCGCATTATAACATTGCCTAGCCTCTTTCTGGTCAGCATGGATGGTGACAACTCTGTTATTCTGCGCATAAAACTTAACACACAGGTATATAATGGAAATAATAGCACCAAATGCATTTAAAAAAGGCCTCCCTAAAATGATATTGTAGGGGCTTTGATAGTCTACAACTAACTATTGAATATCTAGAGTTTTACAGTTAGGGTATTCACCTAGGGTTCTTTGTAACCATATATAACGTCGAATTGGAACGCGCTCACTTGAGAAACCTACTAGTTCTTCAGTTGATAGCTGTAGGGCTTTGTCACTTAGCTTCATTTTTTGGTATGTGATGCATGAGCATCTTTAGTGTTTTTCTTTATTATTTCTTTGAATAAAGTTAGTAATTTCCTTATTTTTAATTGAGATTCTTATGCTTTAATCAATATTTCTTGGAGTTGCTTTGAGCTTTGATATATGTAGGAAAGTGTGAAAGATTTTTGGCAAGAAGAGAAAGACAAGAAATCAAGTCACTGGAAGTCACAAAGAAAGTGGCATTCAACGCCACAAGAAGTTAGACGCCCTTGAAGAAAAATAACTTCCAGTGAACTAAAATGATGCTGCCCAAACCTGACCTCTTCACATTCAATTGATGATAACTTGAGCTACAAAGGTTCAAATAAGACAGTTTTCGTGGCATTAGAAAGCTAACGTCTAGGGCTTCAGATTGATATGCATATGTCTATAGTGGACGTTGCATTTAAGGGGCAAACAACGACATTATTTTCAGTGCAAAATAAAAGCGGCATTTAACGCCAAGTGCCTAGAAAGTTTCATAGTTGATAAAATGGGTGGCGTTTGACGCCACAAGCACTGGCGTGTAATGCCAAGTGCCTAGGGAGCTTCATGGTTGATGAATCAAGTGGTGTTTGATGCTACAACCATTTGCGTTAGACGCCAAGCCTACAGGGACCTCCAATAGCTTGAATTTCAAGTGGCGTTCAACGCCACTTCACATGGCGTTCATTGCCAATCACACAGGGTCTCATGGATCTCAATTTTTTGTATGGCATTCAACACCAAATCTCTCCAAGTTCAACGCCACTTCAGGGGCCACTTCTCAGGGCATCACAATCCTTCACCAATCCTTCTAGCATCGCCCATGATGTCAAGCTCTGAATTTGAATTTTGAAAGAAAATCACTAATTAGTTTAGTTTAATTAGGAAAGATATGATTAGATTTGATTTGATTTTGTTTTGAATTTGAATTCTAGGTTTAGGTTAAGATTTAAATAAGTCTGAGGCATTGGCCAAAGACAACACGTTACATTCCATAATTAACATTTCAATTCTCTGTTTTCTATATTCCACCATGAGCAACTAATCCTCTTCTGTTAAGGTTAGGAGCTCTATTCATCTTTTTATGGATTATTAATCTATGTGTTTTATTTTATTTTGAGGATTATGCTTTGATCTATTTCATGATTGAATTTCCATTCTTCATCCCTATAGATTTAGAATTGTTGAAAAACATTCTAACTCCATTTTGGATTCTAATGTTACTTTGGAAAATTTAATATTGAAATTAGCTTGAAAACTCTTTCTCATGACTTTTTAATTTGGCTAGGAATAGTATGTTACAAAAGTGTGCGACTTTATAATTCTCTTAATAAACGATTGGACTAGACTAGTTTGAATAAGTGACATATAATTCGACCTAGGATCCGCTCTTGGATATTAAGAGATTTTAAATCAGAATTGTGTTTCACCTCTTTTCTTGAATAATTGACTAAGGGATTAGCGGTTAATTAAGTTAAGAGAAATTGAATTGCCAAGGAATTGGAATTTGATTATTTATGATTTGTCGTGAATTGATTATTGCATGCCTTTTAATGAATAAACATAATGTTGATTTCCTAGAGAGTAAATATCTCCGAAACCTTAACATTCACATCATCATTGTTTTTCTTCATTACTTTGTTATTTGCTTTTGCCTTCTTTGCTTGCGCGTTTCGATACCTCTTCTCAATTCTTTTGTTTGTCTAATTAGTTGAATCAATTAATCATTGTTGCTCAGTCCATTAATCCTCATGGAAACGATAACCCACTCACTGTGGTATTACTTGATACGATTCGGTGAACTTGTCGAGTTGTGGATTTTCCGCATCAGTATGTAGAATAGAACAATACAGCGCTATTGCCTAGGTCCATAAGGACTTTTTTCACTAATGGCTTGCCGACCTGAAGTGATATAACTACAGGATCATCTAGGTTTTTGTCCATCGCTTTGCAGTCTAAAGAGTTGAATGTGATCTCTAGGATATTCACGTTGGTGTTTGAGGTTGGTTCGGAACCAATCATGGCCCTATATGACCTCTTTCTGGCCGAGTTACTACACCTTCACCTACGAAACCACCAAAAATATAATTAATAATGCAACGAGGTTGGTTAGGGTTTTTGTTTACCTTTTTCCATTTGTCTCTATAATTGTCATTCGATTTAGAATGTTAGCCGAGGTCGGCTGCGTTTTGTTTCTGTCCTTGACTACTGATGTATTTATCTAATAGACCCTGGCGAGCTAGTTTCTCGAAAAAGGTGCTTTGCTATAACACAGTCATCTGTGGTATGCCCATACTTTTGATGAAAAGTGCAGTATTTGGATTTGTTCACATATCGTTGGTCTTGATAAGCCCTTGCTTTGTTTGGTGGTTTGATCAATTTGGAGTGCAAAATGTCTTTGATAATGTGTTCCCTCTTGGTGTTGAATAGAGTATACATGTCAAATTTTGGTGTTAGTTTGAAAGGCTTTTGGTGTGTCTTATTATTCAGGTGTTTGCTCTGCTTGTCCTCTTCCCTGCTAGGGTTAAGTCTTTCTGTTCTCCAAATTTGTCAGAGTTCTTTTATTTCGATTTGACTTGCTGCCTTTTTTCTGAACTCGGTGTGTCTTTGGTTTTGTCACAGCTATAGTTTCCTAGAATTCTTCAGGGCAGAGCCTATTCTTCAGTGCATGCAAGTGGACTTCTGGGTTGAGGTTAGGTATTTCCATTGCTGCCTTAGCAAACCTCATCATGTAGTCCTTAAGGCTTTCGTGTTGTCCTTGTTTTATTGTGCTCAGGTAGTTTGAGTCATGCACATTGATATTCGAGGCTACGAAGTTGTTGACAAAAAAGTCAGCCAGCTCATTGAAACTTGATATAGAACCTACATGTAAATTAGAAAACCAGATCAAGGCAGCACCATCTAGAAAAGTAGAAAATGTACGACAGAGTATTGGATCGGATGCACCTTTCATGAACATTATCGAATAGAACTTAGTGATGTGTATGTTAGGATCATCGATTCCTTCATAGGTGATTGTCACTATGGATTTAACCTCCGATGTGTGGTCGTCCTTATCATCTTTGTTTTTAGGATTTTTCTGCTCTTCTTCCTTACTTCGGTTGTTTTACTTCTGATGCAATAAATCGACCATCTGTTGATTTTCTGCTCACAGAGACTCATTGATAGCCAATAGCTCGGCCTCAGTGTGAGGAGGGGGATAAGGAGGATTGTTCAATTTTTTCGCCATTGATTACAAACTACAAAAGAAGGTAAATATCGAACGAAAAAAAGGTGATAATGGGGTTAAATATTAGTGAATAGTGTACCTCTTCCCTTTAGGGTCTCCTCTTTTTATGGAGTTGTTCCCATATTCCACGGTTATCCATAGTCCTGATATTTTGGTAACCATCTGTGAATATTTCCTAATAATTCTGTTATTTCCCGGATTCTGTATAACTGAATAGAGCACGTGTTACTTATCTTATTTGAATCCGATTTATAGATGTATTTGGGCTGAGTTATAGCAAATAGATTAGGATCTATTATATTTTGTCATATACGAATTCGACCTCCTGTAAATATATCTGCCATATCGATATAATCTTTTTTTAAGTTTGTTAACATAATTCATCGTTTAAAAGCAGTTTTTACGGCTTAAAACAAAGAATTATGGTAAATCGACTATTGTTAGCTTCAAGTTTTTTGAACCATTTATGTAGCCTATATCTACCGACTACCTCGTAAAGGAACCTACGATAAATTGCTTGATGTTTTTTATTTAGAACAAATAACATTCAAAATACGTCGAGCTTCTCCTCTGTGATACTTAAATGTTTTAGCTAAACCTATTAATCTTAAATTCATAACTTCTAATTAGATCCAATTTTACTGTTTAGCAAAGTCCAAATTTTCCAAGGAATTCAAATGCCACTAGATGTGATCATGGATAACAAAAACATTGAATAATGAATAGATTGTATAACCAAGCAAACTCTAAATTTACTTAGAAGAAATTCTCTTACATGTTGGGACTCGTTACTATTGCCATATTTGAGGCTTCAGAAAGAAATATGTTATTGGCTATGAAGCAAAAAGGTAATTTACTCATAAGATAGTAGAGAAATTCTTCTAGAAGAAAGAAAGAAAAATTGGAAATATAATTTACATACAACGAAGTCATTGTGTATGTTCTCTAGAATTGGGTGCCTACCAGAATCAATTGCCATTGGTCCATTCTCTAGAAAACAAAAGAAAACATCAATAAAGAATTTTGTAGATCCAGATACCAAAATGCTACGAAATACCAAATTTTCTTACCAGTAAATTCTGGTCTTGTATATCGGTCGACAGGCTTAGTGGATATCATATGAGCAAAGGAATTCACAATCATATCCAGCAAGCACAAGACCTCAGCAAGCAGTGTCAACACAGAGGTATTCTCCCGGATGAAATCCATTAGTTCTGTGAATTCTTTTCTATTAGAATATATACATTATGACAGAAGAAATGCAATACTTGAGATATGAGATATTGTAAGCTCAAGGAACTAAATGACGTTTATAGTAGTTTCCTTTCTTAACACATGCCAGATTGAAAAGTTGTCTAATTTATGCACTATCAGTAATTGATAAAGAATAAATATGCCAAGCTCATGAAAGTCTGCATTAGCTAGTGCCCTCAATAAGTAGAAAGTACTACCTTCAAGGCAAATCTCTGTTCTGGTATAGCATTCTGCTGCTGCAGATTTATTCCTAGCATTCAATTGCAAATTTAACCACAACTAATGAAACATAGTCTTTTCATGAGCCAAGACAAGCTTCTAAGGAAGGTAACATCTTAGTTTGTAGTTTCACATAAAATCTACACTATTTGATATGTTACCGCATTTGTAAGAGGCAAACCAAAACTAAAATGTTGTATGATAACAATAGTTTTAGACTTTGTATATAAATGGGTCCTTTTATCAGTTTATTGTTATTGTAAGTGTAATACAAATCAAACATTCAAGCTAGTCCCAAGGTTACACTAATTCAAGCTTCCAATTACTCAATCTAACACTATATCATACATTTGGGCACAATATTAAAATTAGGGTTCATGAAAATTGAACCAAGAGGAAAAAATGGTGTCTTACCTTACCCACTGAAAATGATGATAGAAACCACCAAGAATACGAGCTAGAGAATCCCTATAACATCAAAATAACCAAAAATCCTCAATACCCACACATAAAATGCAAATTAAAGAAAGAACAGAGAACTGGACGAAATTTTGGGATTTTTTTTACCATAATGTTTAGATAGAATCAAAGAGGGTGAAGAGAGAAACGCGTGGCAATAAACGGCTCGTCAATCGGAGCTCCGGATCAAAAGTTATGGAAGTTTGAAGTTGGATGAAGCTTAGGATTCCATTCCCTCTCTTTTCTCTCTTCTCACCGTGTTTTCTCTCAAATGGGAGAGGGAGTGGCTGAGTTTCATTAAGTGTGAGGCTTAAGCCTTGGGCTTAGGCCCGGTGTGGCCCAATTTCATTTTGGGTGCGTTTGGCCCAACTTTGAACCAAAACCTTTAAGATAAGTGTTCGCACCTTCATTCTAAATATTTTTCTTGTCATTTCAACACTCTTAATTTTCTCATACACAGTACTAGACATATTTAAGCTGATACTGCTGGCTAAATTACCGGTATGCATTTTTACATGTTTTTCCGCGGAAAATTACATCTCTCTACTCGGAAAAATTCACTGAATCCAAATCTCACCATTAAATTTTCTAATTTCGAAGTCTAAATTTTTAATCCCATCTGGGCACTCTTTATTCCTAATGTACGAAGTTTTAATTAATTGCTTGATTAATTAATTTGTCAGTTAATTTTCTCGGATCTTACATCCTCCCCACCTTAATAAAAATTTTGCCCTCGAAATTTAGTTACTTGTAATCAACTCCGGATAACCCTTCCTCATATCCGCCTCCGATTCTCGTGTATGCTCCTCAAGGCCTGCTCGACTCCAAGCAACCATCGGTTCTTTAGATCCTCTCAACATAAATCGAGTTGAACGCTCAAAACAATCCAAGCTTAATCACTATAGGTTGAGAAGTTGGCGTATACACCCGCAATTCAAAAGATAACTCCGATACTTTTAATCCTAAACGCTTCATCGAAGACTATAAATGAACGATTCATTCCAGTATCATGCAAGGCAAGTAAAATCTTATTACCAATCTCACACTTATCTCGGTTCAGAGTCTCTGACCTAGCAGCTTCACCTGCCTTCAGGGTGAATACACGGCCTTGCTGTTGAGCTCCTCCAACATTCTGATTCTTCCTCTCCGGACAATTCTATGACTTGTGACCGGTACCACCACAAGAGTAACATAATCCCAAACCGACTCTACACGGAGTAGCAGGATGATAGTTTCCGCACCTCTTATAAGTCAAATCATTGCGAGGAACTTGAGTTTGCTTCTCTCTTTCTCTTCCTTGGTGATCATTATTATTATTCCTGCGGAAGTTGTTCTGGCCATGGTTGTGTTGTGGGGCGTAGCCACTTCTCTTAAAGCTTGGACCCTCTTGTCCTTTATTGTAGAAACCTCCACGGTCATCCCTTGTCACCGAACTCTTTTTGGAACACTCCTTAACTACTTGGCTTTTGTTGACCAGCTCAGCAGAGTTCTTGATCTCCAGAGGTATCACAGCTCTCATTATGTCATCTTCAAGACCATCCTGATATTTGAGCCACTTCCACTCCTCGTACCCTTCAGGTGCGCCTTGACAAATCTTTGAAAAATGACATAGCTCCTCAAATTTGTTAGTATACTCTGCCACCGTCTTGGATCCTTGCCTCAGTTGCAGCAGCTCCAAGTCCTTAGCTTGTCTTGTAGAGTTCGGGAAGTATTTCTTGTAAAACTCCTCTCTAAACACTTCCCAGGTGATTGTCTCATTCTCATTCCCTTGCTGCAGTAGACGGTGAGCCCCTTGCCACCAATGTTGTGCTTCTCCAACCAACTGATAAGCAGCAAATTCCACAAACTGGTTCTCAGGTATATGTTATGCTCGCAGTGCCCTTTCCATTGCTTGGAACCAATTGTCAGCTTCAATCGGATTAGTCGAACCCTTGAAAACTGGGGGATTGACCTTCAGAAAAGTCGCTAAGGTCATCGGACCTCCAGCTGCATGGTTCTCTCCAAGTCCATTCTCGTTTCCGCCAGGACCTCCATTTCCATTTTCCATATGCTGCTCCATCCTGTTCATTGCTTGGTTCGTAGCCGCAGCACTCGCTTGCATCATATTGACGAGATTGGTCATTGCCGCTAAGAATTTAGCTTGATTGCCCTCAGGAGCGGTTCCCTTATTTCCTCTCCGTCCTTGTCCTTGACCTCTCACTCGATCATGAGTTGCCATTCAGGTCCTGTCCACACAAAACAAGCGATATCAAGGTGATCAGTCTCAATATCTCAAGTTAAGTGCTTCAAATTTCCAAAAGTATACTCATGAACTTCATGCTAAACATATCAATTAGATATCCTAAATAGCACAAGCACATACTCAAAGTATGCTAGGAAGCATAAGCAGTCCATTCCTCAGGCTCACGAGGACGAATTGCTCTGATACCATAATGTAACACCCTACCATTTGAATCCTTATGCTCGAGTCTTAAGTCAGCGATAATAAGGTGGTACGCCTCAAGGTGGAATTAAAATACATATATAATTATAATGAATTATTAAACTAGAAGCCTGAAAAGGAGTTAAATAAAATCGCGGGCTTACATCACACACGTATCGAATAGAATAAAATGCATCCGGATAAGCGGTTAGAGTAAAACTTAAATGATGAATGGTATTAAGACAGAATATATATATATATATATATATAAGTATGTAAGATAGCCACTAGTCACGACCGGCGAAGTTTAGGTCGGCTAGGGTTACAGCAATAAAATCAGTTGATAAAAAATTCTTAATCTCTCCAAATACATCAAAGCCTCTATAGGCAAGTTCTCAAAAGAGTATAATTACATCATAATAGTTTTGTAAAATAACAGGAGAGATTCTAAAACAAAATATAAATCGGAACCCAAAATGATACTTCGCCTTCCACTAAGAGAACATCAGCTCACTGCGGAGCGCCAAAACCTGCATCTGAAAAACAGAGAATATATACGGAATGAGAACCCCCAACCCATGGATTCCCAGTACGGTAAAAGTCCCAAATAGATACAATATAAGACAATAGGAACTCGGTAAGCAATCTTAAACTTCCACACAACAATCATATCATCCTACATTCTCACTAATTCGCAAATAGACAACTACTATAGGAGATTCTATTCTAATTCATTACTCTCAACTTTCTACAATCCTCCGAACACCAAATGGAACAACCCTCAGCGTAGTAGTACAAATAAATCAATCACAATACAAGAACAAATATAGCAAGTAGTACAAATAACAGTTAAACAGGATTAATAAGTAGGTAAACCAAGATAATCAATGCACACCTAACTAATACACACAAATACAAATGATGCATGTCTGCCCTATGCCCGATGAGTCTCATCTGTCGGTTATACAGCCAAACCCGATATGTCCGGTAGCGAACCCTGGACAGTCCCTCGGTGCGTGCATCCCCAAGCTCGTTTATCAATATCCATGGGGGAAAATTCAGAAAGGTATAAGTGTCCGACCACATCTTGCGATGGAGGGTCAACAAATTTCTATCTCGGAGCTGGGACAAAACCACAATCCTTGCATCTACCCAAAAAGCTCGAATACCAACCAGAAGCAAGTGGGACAAAACTATAATCCTTGCATCTACCCTGGAAGCTCAATTACCATCCGGGAGCAAGTGGTACAAAGCCACAATCCTTGCATCTACCCCAAAAGCTCAAATACCAACCGGGAGCAAGTGGGACAAAGCCACCATCCTTGCATCTACCCCAGAAGCTCAAAAGATCAGTCAATCTCATTCTCGACATCCAATCATATCAACTCATTCTCATTATTTAATCACATACTCAATCTTATCACTCGATCATATTAACTCAATCTTGTCATTGAATCATATTAACTCAATCTCATCATCTCTCAATATCATGATCATCATCATATCTTTCATCATATTTATTCTCTCTTTAATCAATTTAAATTCTCAACTCATTAGACCTCATTCCTAACTTCCCTACCCTCGATTACACCGGCTCTAGACTCATAACAGGGTTTACGGATGTTTAGAAGGCTAAAGGAATAGTTGAAAATTCAAAAATATACTTTTTCAACAAAACAGGGTACTTGTGTACGCATGCAGTTGCTCGCGTACGCGAGCGTTTGAATTTTGGGGTCTCGCGTATGCGTGACGCCATCCGTGTATGCGAGTGTACCAACCAGTGAAGATTGCTCGTGTCACATGCCACCCTCGCGTCCGCATGTGTCGAGGTCCGCGTACGCGTGAGATGTGAAAAATATCCGCGTCGCGTGCATACATCCGCGTACGCGAGAATGGGTTTTTCCAAAAAGCTGTTAGAGTGCAAAAATTCAGTTTCAAACCCCTATTTTCAAAATCTCATAACTTTTTCTACAAAAATTCTTTTTCTTCCATTCTTGAACTATTAGAAAGATTTTTTAATAAATTTTTATATGAAAAAAGTTCCAAGATTTTTTGAAAATCGAGGGCCGAGATATGGCCCTCCAAAGTTCACCAAAAATTAATTTTTACCAAAATCAGAAAAATGCATCCAAAAGTCCAAAACCCATTTCTCAACCCAAATCCATTCCAAACCATATCAAACCAACCTTACACATTTCCAAAACACTTATTCATCAATACTCAACCATTCTAAATTCAATTTCACCAACCACATTCAAATCCAACCTCATCACACAACAATACACATCCCAATTCATAATGAAAATTCAAACACACATACTCAATCTCATTCAACAAACTTCACACTTACCTCAACTTACCACATAGGAGATTTTCTCACCCTATCACGGCCTCCGGTCCAAAATTTCATTAATTCAACTCATACATCATAAACAATCAATATACCACTCAATTTAACATTCTCCATCACATTATAAACTCAATCATTAACAGGGTCACTTCAAAAATTCATCAACTACATTTATCCTATTAAACACAACATTAATCCAATCCATTCAATCCTATCCTAGGGACAACTAGCCTAGGATTTCATGTCACATTACATGGTATTTAGATGAATCTTAAACCGTACCTCAGTGTCACAATTTTCCAAACTCCCAAGCTTTCCTTTTGAAAAGTTTGCCAACTCTAATTAGTTCCCACAATTGTCCAAATCTCAAATCCCAAGATTTCACCAATTCAAGCTTCCAATTACTCAATCTAACACTATATCACACATTTGGGCACAATATTAAAATTAGGGTTCATGAAAATTGATGAACCAAGAGGGGAAAAGGGTGTCTTACCTTTACCCACTGAAAATAGTGATAGGAACCACCAAGAATACAAGCTAGAGAACCCCTATAACATCAAAATCACCAAAAATCCTCAATACCCACACATAAAACGCGAATTAGAGAAAGAACAGAGAACTGGACGAAATTTTGGGATTTTTTTACCATAATGTTTAGATAGAATCAAAGAGGGTGAAGAGAGAAACGCGTGGCAATAAACGGCTCGTCAATCGGAGCTCCGGATCAAAAGTTATGGAGGTTTGAAATTGGATGAAGCTTAGGGTTTCATTCCCTCTCTTTTCTCTCTTCTCACCGTGTTTTCTCTCAAATGGGGGAGGAAGTGGCTGAGTTTCATTAAGTGTGAGGCTTATAAGCCTTGGGCTTAGGCCCGGTGTGGCCCAATTTCATTTTGGGTGCGTTTGGCCCAACTTTGAGCCAAAACCTTTAAGATAAATGTTCGCACTTTCGTTCTAAATATTTTTCTTGTCATTTCTACACTCTTAATTTTCTCATACACAGTATCGGACAGACTTAAGCCGGTACTGCTGGCTAAATTACTGCTATGCATTTTTACGTGTTTTTTCGCAGAAAATTACATCTTTCCACTCGGAAAAATTCACTGAATCCAAATCTCATCGTTAAATTTTTTAATTTCGAAGTCTAAATTTTTAATCCCATCCGGGCACTCTTTATTCCTAATTTACGCAATTTTAATTAATTACTTAATTAATTAATTTGTTAGTTAATTTTCTCGGATCTAACACCCAAGTGGCACGCCCTGGCTTCCAAACTTTAATAGCCACTGTTTTCCTTTGGCATGGCATGCCACAACATCCAAGTGCCACACCATTTCATCAAATTTTGCTTGGCATTGCACGCGGAGTAAAATAGACTCGCACATATGTGAGAATTGCTTTGCGCGTACGCGAGATTCGGAAAAACGGTTGCGCGTACACGTGACTTGGTTTGCGCGTACACGAGAGTTGGTTTAGGTGCGCGCGCACCCCTTCGTGCGTACGCATGAGACAGAAATCTGCACTTTCACTATGCTTCTGCTCCCTTGCTTCCTTCTCCTTGTTTTTGTGTACTTTCCTCCCAAAATTCTCTTGAAATTCACACAACTAACAACTCAAAGTATTTGCTTGCTAAATGAGAAATTAATTTCTTGCATCACAAGAATCATTAGCTAAATGTGTGTGATTATGAGAGAAAAACACTTAATGATGCAGGTGCATCACCCGGCCTGCAACAGAGGTAGCCGTAACCACAGTTCCATACTGCTTCCGCGACAACAATTGCAACTCTAAATGCGACACGCAATAACCAGAACTCGACCCTACGTTACTAGAACCTCAGAATCTTTAACAAATATCACAGAATACTAAATTTCAAGGGTTCCGAAACTAGAATAGCTTACCGAAACTAGTGAAAACCAAAGGACGGAGTAACAACAGCTTCAGAGGCAACCTCCAGCGACGTCAACGCTGCTTTCCAGCAACGAAAAGCTTCGGCAACCTTGCAAAAACCAGAGGCAGAGGTTCCGGTGAAGGGCGAACAAAGGACCACGCATAGTGGAGCTCGTACAGGGGATTTCCAACCGAACCAAAACCAAAACGGCAGGAAGAGAAGCTTGCAGCGGCGGTAACAGCTCAGCGACGACAACAGCTTGGCCCAGGGGTGACGGCAGTGCGCGGCGACGACGGTGGAATAGCTTGGAGATGACGAGGACGACTTCCTCTCCTCTCACACTCCCTGGATCGTGTCTCCCTCTCTCTTCGAAGCGCTCTCTCGCTTCGACAGCGACGGCGACAACGTGGCTGGCGGCACTGCTTCCTCCTCTCTCTCTCTCTCTTCTCTTTGCGATTCTCTCTCTTCGCCTCTGTGACGACGACGACGGTGACAGTGACGCCCATCGGTGTAGCCTCCTTCTCCTCCCCTCTTCTCCCTTCTCCTTCTCCCTCTTATTTCCCCCCTCTGCTCTCTCTGTTCTCTCTTTTCTCTCTTTTCCCTTTCTTTCTTTTCTTTGTTGTGTGTGTGTAACGAAGGGGGTGTGGGCTATGGCTAGGGTGAGGGAGTGTGTGTGGGTGTATTAAGAAAACTAGAATTAGGGTTAGGAAAGGGGTAAGGGTAGTTTAGGTATTTTTATAAAAAATATGAGTAATGTAGTAATTAAAAAAAATCAATTTTTTAATCCAATAAATTTATCTTTAAAGAAAATACTATTTATTCATAAATTCACAAATTATTTTCAAAGAAATACTCTAATTCAACAATTAGAGATAATCAAATCAATTTCCTTTAAAATCATGAAATAAAGTTAAAAAATCTAATTATTCAAATTAAAGCATATAAAATTCTCATTCTTTTTCAATTACTAAAGATTTAAACCATAAATAAGAAAATACCAAAATTAATATAAAAATCTCTGAAAATATAATTCGAATAAATATAATAAACCATAAATAACTCATTATTTAATTTCTAAAAATCCAGGGTCTTATACCCTTGTTCTTATATGCTCACTTACCCAAATAGCCTTACCCATTTCAATTATCATTGATAGCCAATGTTGAGCCTATTTAATCCTCTTATGTTCTTAATGTTAGCACATCATCACCCTTAAGTGAAAAATAATAAATGTTCTTAATTTGGATCTTTGATTAGCTTAGGCTAGTGAGAGTGTATGTCATCTAAGTATGAAAAAAAATGAGATTTGTAAATATTGGTGAAAAGAAAATCGGGTATTTTGGTTTGATTGGGAAAATTTTGGAAAATTTTGGGTACATTCTCATGGATTGAATTTTGAACCACATCATTGATCAATTATTGTATATATTCAAAAGAAAAGTAAAAGAAAATAAAACAAAAAAATGAAAAAATAATAAAAGGGGACAAAATGCCCCAAGTGATGTTTGAATAAAAAAAATGCATATGGAATATAAATATGGAAAAGAGTGCATGAGTGTGTGAAAAAGTGAAAATTGGGATAGTTAGGTTTGTATTAGATTGAGTAGAATGTATATAGTGTTAGGTGAGAGTTTAAGTTAATCAAAGATCCAAATTCTAGCTCACTTGACCAATACAATTCTCACCTTTACCCTAACCCCATTACAACCCTTGGAAAAGACCTCATGATATTTGTATGCATACATTGAAATAATTGTTGATTGTTAGATGAGAAAGAAATCTTGGAGAGCAAGATTAGAAGAGAATTGAGTGAATCAACCTGATACACTTGAGCAATTAAAGATATACACATCCGGTGAGGGTTTGATTGCTTGATTCTATGTTTATACCGTTCGTTGATCATTTCTATCTTGCAAGTTATCACATTCTTTTTGAAACTCAAATCGATTCATGAGAGGTGCATTGATTGTTATCATGTTTTAGCCCTTATATTTATATGTGTTCTTGGAAATTGAATTGTTTTGACTAAGTAGTTACATATAGATCTATATAGATAAGTAGATAAAAATAGATAAATAAATATAGATAGTTTTCTTTGAATAAGTGTTAATATCTCTTGATCTTGTCTTGTTTAATGCTTAGCACGAGGACATGCTATTGTTTAAATGTGGGGAGGTTGATAAACCTATATTTTACGATAATTTTTGGTCTGAAAAGAGTGGTTTTTATCAACTTAATTTTACTTAATTGTGAAAAACATGCTTTTTATGCTTGAAAATCATTAATTTTAATTCACTTCTATTCCATTTGATGCTTTGATATGTTTGTTGAGTGATTGTAGGATTGAGGAGGCAAGAATGGCTTGGAAGAATGAAGAAAGAAGCATGTAAAAGTGAAGAATGCATGAAGAATTGAAGATTGGAAGTCTGCATACTTTCGCGTACGCGAGATTTCCATTTCCGTTACGCACGACCGCAAATCATACTTTCGCGTACGCAAGATTGCCATTTCTGCTTATGCGAGACTGTCAGCACGTGACTCACTTAAGTGAACACGTGGGTTGCAATTTCAGGCCCTTCTCTGGCACATTCCAACTCATTTCTGAAATATTTCAAGCCATGACTCAAGGAGGATCAACCAAGTAGGGTAGAAATAGTGTTAGTATAGGTTTTTATCATGTTTTAAGTGAGTTTTAGTGAGAGAAGCACCAACTTCTTTCTAAGATTTTAGGGTTTTAGCTTATTTTAGTTTTTGATCATGTTTTAGTTTAGTTTTCTTTACATTTTCTTATTCTAGCATCTTAGTTGACTTAGTTTTTCTTGTTATTTTTCCTATTTTACTATTTTAGTTTATGAATACTTGTTGATTTTTCATTGGGTAGCTTTAGATTTTTCTAATTCATGCAATTTACCATGCGTTATGTTTATGCACTCTAAGTGTTTGATGAAATGCTTGAATTAGTTTTTGAGTAGATTTTTGCACTCTTGGCTTGGGTTGGTAAATTAGGTGATCTTGAGTTATTGTATCTAATTGGATTGATGATTTGGGATCTATGTTAGTCAATTTGATATTCATTGACACTAATCTTCTATAAGTCAATTAGTAGTTAGATTATGACTTATGGATTGATGTTGACTTTTCCTATTTAATTTTTCTCAAGCATAGAGGTAGATTTCATGGGATTGACTCCTCACGATTGTCATTATATGATTTTTAGACAAAGATAGTGACCCTTTTTCCCATACCTTTGCCAAGAGCCTTTTACACTTATACAAAAAAATCTTCTTTGATCTTCTCTTTTGTTTTAGTCACTTTTAGTTAGTTTAATTAGCGTCTAGTATAGACTTTAATTCCGTTCTTTACATTGAAAACCCCGATCTTTCATAGCCAATGATTGAGCACTCGATTGTAATTCCTAGGAAGAACAACCCGGGATTAAACTCCTGGTTATTTTGATTTGAATTGTGACATTTTCTAAACTTTGACTAGGGTCATTTGTTGGTTTGGAACTATACTATGAACGAAAATTTCTTTTTGAAGAAATTCTAAACCGTCGTTTGGACCTCGTCATGCATTGACGAGTTGATGACGACTAGCGAGCAGCAACGACGACCAGAGACAGCTCAGGCAGCGCAAGGCAGAGAAGAGGGATTACAGCAACGGCAGATTTGGCAGCGTAAGGTAGAAACAGCAACAGCATCGCAAGGCAGAGATAGCACTAGAGGTGTAGGAAGCGGTGGTGACTTCTCTCTCCATTGTTGCCTTCTCCATTTTTCTCTTCTTCCTTCTTCAATGGCGGTTCTCCCTTTCTCTCATTCTCTTTGTCACTCTCCGTGTCTCTTCCTATCATCGTGCTCACTTCTTCCAGCGTAATGTGGAACCCTAAACCTAGCCCCTTCCTTGCTCATTCTCGTCTGAGAAATATTTCTATTATGTCCTGCTTAGTTGGATTGATTTTATTTCAAAATCGGTGAAAACTGGGAAGCAAAGCTAAAAATTGTACCAATTATAAGATTTATTTCTAGGAGAGGTATTAAAAATGCCAAAATCAACCACAACTTACCTTATTTAGCATTCATTAACAATTAATGAATACTAAATAAGGTAAGTTCTGGTTTTTTTTTATCTCCCTAATATTACTATAAAAATTTTAGGCAACACTTAAGAGACGAAGTTTAAAATAAATTTAAGAAAAACACTTGTTAAGTGTCTTTTAATTTATCTAAGACATTACTTATAGCATGTTGGTTAAAAATATATTGTTATAGCTCTATTTATTAGTAACTAGTATAAAATGTTATCTATATTTATTTTAGGCAATTCTTTCAAAGTGTTCTTTTGAACATATGTTGCAATAGATAAGAAATATGGTAGTATACCAAACATATTTATTATTATTTATACTTATTAAAAGTTATTTTTAATTTAATTTACCAAATATAAATGTTATAACTTTAAAAAGACAAAATTTTCAAAGTGGTCTCTCAGATTCGACCCGTGCACCAATATTGCCCTTTAGTTTCCAATTGCACGAAATGGACCTCTCAAATTGAGCTTTGGACTTGATACAGGTCCTTGAGCCCATTTTCGACGTGAGTCAGCAAGCAGAGAGCTCAAGGACCTGGGGCAATTGGAAACTGAGGGACAACATTGGTGCACGGACCAAATCTGGAAGATCACTTTAAAGATTTAGTCCTTTAAAAAAATAATTTTTTAAAAATTAATTTTTTGTAAGTTATTTTTAATAAAATATTAAAGATTTATCTAATCAAGTCTTACTCTCACACACAATATATATAGTACACCATGCATGTTGTTGTCTAACACGTTGCAGTTGTCGGAGCCAAATCAACACGCAGGTTTTGCAATTAAGAAGTGTTGCCAGATATTAGAAAATAGTTAGTTGGTGCTTGTTAGTAGTGAAGCATTGAATCGAAGAAGCTTGTTTTACTGAACAATGCTACAACATCAACAAACTTATTATTTTTGACTAGTAATTAGTAGTAATATTAAAAGTATTAATAAAAAATATAATATTAATATATTAGATTAAAAATATTAGACTACTGATAAAAAAATATTAAGAAATATAAATTAACATTGTTGGCTCTCAAACTTTTTCTTTATTGGGTTGTTGCCAATGGCAGCCAGCTTCCACAGTTGAAGCAGAAAATTAGATTATTGAGATTGATATAAAGTATCGGATATTAATGTATTATAGGTCTTCTAATCAATTGGCATCTTTAATGGTGAACTATCAAACTCACTTTCCATATTTAATTCATAATTAATTAGGATACTCCGATATAGAAAGTTTATAAAAGATAAATGAGAAATGAATGAGTATTTGTAATCAAATTTGGAGTAAGAATTTTATACTAGAATGATAAAATCTCTCAAACATAACACATATTAGTAACTTTAGCTTATATATCTTACATTACGAAAAAGAATCAATCAACCGTCGGAACAAAAACATTCTTTGCAATATGAAGGGCAACAAGACCTATGAACATCATTACACTGGCACAACATCATACCAAGACGATTAGAGTCATTGTAATCACAGCGTTTGCAAGATCGACGGCAAGAAATATCAAGATCTCTACACATGCAAAACCTAGATGATGTGGTGATCAACTTTGGATCCCGCTGGTGCTGACGAGCTTCCATAGTACTTATTGAAAATCCCATCATGATGATGAGGAAAAAGAAAATAATTAACTTTACCATCATCTTGTTAAGTTACTTGTTCAATTCATCACCGTTCTTCAATTTGTCCCTTTATATAAATGTGCTTATTGTATGTTACTGATGGTGGATACTTGGATATACGTGAAGAGGCAACCGACTATGGAGTTCTCTATTCATTAGTCGAATCAAAGGGGCGAAAATATATAAATTATCCTTTCCTTTTGTTGAAGAAATCATATTATTATTGTTAATAGATAGACTTTATAATTGTTTTCATGTAAAAATATATATTTTTTTTTATTTTTAGATGATAGAATGTAGGGTTAGATTTTGATATATTATAAAAATATTATTTTTATTTAAAGTGTGATTAAATAAATAAATTACACTTTTAAATAAAATATTTTCATAAAAAGATATTTATGAAATAACTACTTATTATTGTTATTGTTGTTGTTTGGTCATGACTCTAAAATGGTGGTTTTATTGTTGAATTTTTCTTTTATCATATTTAGACTTTTTATCTCTTTAAAGCTATAATGCACGGACACAGGACACGCAGACACACGAATTTTAAATTTTTATAAGACACGAAAATACGATATATATATTTAAAATATAAAGTATTTTTTAGATAAATTATAATGATATTTTAATATTTTATTGATATCAAGATATAAATTAATTTTTAAGTATCTTTTTAATTATATAAAGTATTTAAAATATTTTTTTATTTTAATAAGTAATAAGTATTTAAAATACACGTATTTAGGTGATGGTATTTAGGTGTGTCTAAATGTGTCCGAAAATTTTTTTTTATTTTTTATTAAGACACGATTAAACACAAAAAAATACACGTATCGAGCAAATGTTAATGAGTGTCGTATTCAAAATATGTTCGATACACACACAACAATTCAAAAAGTATCTGTGCTTCATTGATTATTCATTTTGAGGTATGCATAACTCGCAGCACAATTGCTTTTGTTATATTTTCTCCCATTTAAAATAAGTATCCATTATTTTTGTTATCCATTGGAAATCGTATTTTTTTGTAATGATAAAGATTTCACAAAAAGGAGAGCAAATGGTAAAAAAGAAGAAAAAATACATGATTTGTCTCTTTGTATTTTCGTTGGACATTTGAGATTGCTTTAAGCGTTATTCGAATAATCCCGAAGTTCTTTACATTTTTGAACATGGAAGAAAGATATTATACTTCCTTTTCAGAAAAGAAATTGATGCTATGAATGCAAGTAACGATGCATGCATGCGTTACAGAAAAAGAAGAAAAAAAAATGTAAAAGAACTTCTTATTTATTTTCTTAGTATGTTTTTAGAAACTTTTAATTTGTTGCATTTTTAGTATTAGTTTTCTTTAATTTTCTTAGATTTAGAATCTTGAATATTGGTTAGAATTTAGTTTCTTTAGAAATTTTCATTTTTGTTACTGTTTTTTAACCGAAAAATCCTTCGTAAACTTATTCATATAAATAAACAACTACGTTGGGTGTTTAAAAAAAGAGTATCCTTTAAAAAAAATTAATTTAATTTACTAATAACTTTTTTTTCATTGTGTCTCCCAATTCGACAGGTTAAAGACTGATTCGTCGTAGATCAGAATTTTATTGAAAGGTTTGTCACTGGCCTGTTAGAAATATAATTAAAAATTTATCGGCTTAAATTTTTGGGAGAAGCGACTTCATAACATGGTTAATGGATTGTTGTATACACAAAATGGGATTCGAATCCCGACATTTAAACAGATAAATGAGTTAATCACTCGACCAACTCAAACTAATGACCAATAACCTTATTAAATGAAGACCAAAGAATAACAAATAAAATTTGGGAACTTGATTGAATTTATATATACTTAATTAATAAAATTTTAAACTTGAGACCGAATCAAATTAATGGAGATAAACTTTTGGAGCACATGGCTAAGAGAAAGAAAATAAAAGCTACAAGAAAGAAGGAAATGAAAATGAGCAAAGGGAGTTAGAGCATGAACCCAGATTTGGTTTCGATATTCCTCTTCCGATCCATTCAGTGGGGTCTATCTACCTAATTTCATGCTGCCCCTTCATTCCTTCTATCTCTATCACTATTTGGTTTTGTTATTTTTTTTGTGTATTGTTGTTTTGGCTCGTGGAGTATGTGCTTGACTTGAGATTAATAATTTGCTTGTCTTGGTTTTTTGGTCTGTGTATCTATTTCTAGTTTGGAGAGTCTGCAATGTGCAGATAGCTTTGTTGTCTCCTATTGGTTTTGTTGAATTTAGAATTAAAATTAACAATATTTAATGATGAGAAATATTAAGTGTGTTATGATTAGTAGCCTAAATTGTTAGTGTAGTTTGATGTGTGTGTGTGTTTAATGTTACAAGCCCAAAAAAAAAAAAAAAAAAAAAGAGTTTAGCCTATATCAATAAAGCTACCAAATATAACCAGGTCTTTAGTAAAAGAAGAAGAATCAAAATCAGTACAAGGATCAGCTCAAGTGCAGTTTGGATATAGCTCAATAAATTGGGATTAAAGAATCAAACAAAAGAAAGGAATATGCTCAAGCTACTTGATGCCGAAGGGAGAATCAAAGGATATTATAGTACCATCACAAAGTATTATGATTAGGTTTAATTCCTAATACTTTTATACTTTTTTTTCTTTCAATTGAGTGTCTGAACTAATATTTTTTTTTCAATTAGATCTATACCGTGACAAAAACGTTTGGTTTAATGGAATATTCCGTTCCCAAATTGAAGATACTCTAAATTTTTTTTTGAATCCCTAATTGTCTCCTTTTTATTTTCATAAAGACAAAATTAGCCCTTTCATCACTTCCCTTTCAATTCCCACTGCAAACCCTTTACTCCTTCATTGCAGAACTCACCTTTCGTCGTTGCTACTGGTGGCAAGTTAAAGGAAGAAGATACAAGACTAAAATTCAAAACACTGAAAACAAATTTAAAAAAGCTCCTTTTATTTTTTTATATTTAAAAAACTCCCTTACTCCCAAAACGAGGAACGAGAATAGGGACAAGAGTACAAAAAAAAAGTTTAAAATCAAAGGAACAAACAAAGCCAAAATAACAATGGTATCAAAATAAATAATCAAAGTAAAAAACAAAGCCCAACAATGACATTCTCTTATCACCGTGCCCCTTATGCCGCCTACCTCTGCGTCGTCATCTCCGCCCTCCTCCTCCTCCTCCTCTCCGTCTCTCTCCTCTACTTCTGCCTTTCCCTCTTCCACCCTTACTCCTCCCACTTCTACTAGACCTTTCCTTCCCGCTCTCTCCTTTCTGATTTCACTCCCGACGACCTCTCCTCTGACGACTCCATTGACGACCCTTTTTCGGTCTCTTCTGCTGGCTACTTCTATGACCCTTTTTCTGCCTCCCTCCGTTACAGCTTCAAAACCCCTCGCAACATCCACCCATTTTTCAATCCACAAATACACCATCACATTCTCTACTTTGCCACTGTTGAATCCGGGCGGGATGATCATGCTAAAGCCGCATTTGGCTCCGACGACCTCCCCGTCGACAACAACATTAGGAGATTGGCTGTCGAGGTAACCATCATCAAGGAAAAAAAGAGTTAGAACCATATTGATTTGTAAAGAGTAAACGATGTGTATAATGGTAAACTACTCTTCCTTAACTTTTTTTATAACGTTTGTTGTCGACAGAGACCTAATTGAAAAAAAGTATTAGTTCAAGGACACAATTGAAAAGAAAAAAAGTATACGGACCTAATTGAAAATTTGACGAAACTATAAGGACCAGTAGAATAATTAAACCTTATGATTAAATCATGATTGCATACATGCTAAAATCATAATGTAGCAAGGACAAAGAGAAATATATTTTGTTGCGTATTAAAGTTTTATCCTTTTCTTTGTAGAGCTTACATAGAATATTTCTTTTTTTTATCTTATCCTTTTATTTTATTTTTATAATTGCAATATGCTGAGTTTGATTACGCGAGGAATTAAAGTAAAAGCCATGACAGGAAAAAAAAGAGAGAGATAGGTATGAGAAAAATCATAATATTCATTTTATTGTAATGGTGTTGGTTGCTTGAATTGAGATTAGTTCCTCTTTTTTAAGTTGAGTTAACATTTAGAAGTTGACTAGACTTATGTGGAAGTTTAGTGGTTTAATGAACCAAGTAGAGTTTCTCTTTTTAAGTTGGGATAGCACTTAGAGTGAAGTTAGGCTTAATGAGCCTAGTGGTTGAGAAGTTTTGTGAGAATTGTAGGTAATTTCTAAATGGATTAGGTTGCAATCTTTTGAATTAGTGTTATATAATTCTTCTAAAATTATAGCAGAAATTCTACTATTATTATGGTGTAAACTGAATATAAGACATATTGCATTAAGTAGCTGAATTAGAATATGTGTGTTGAGTCAGGCTATAGATACAAATCATTAGTAATTGAGTAGAGTTGATTCTTTATATATGAATATTATTACAATTTTAGTATTATTTTTAGTGGTGATAAAAAGTTTAGACAAAATGATGATTGTTAACTTTTTTCAGCCATTAAAAAGATTTTTATTGATAATTGTTATAATTGTCACTAAAATCTTGTACCAACAAAATATAAGATGGCTAATGTTCAATTGTCGAGGAATATGTTAGCGGCTTTTTTGTTATTGCTAAAGATAAAATAAATTTTCGCTAATAATGATTTTCTTATAGTGCTAAGAGAGTGTGATCCAATAACATGATTCTCTTATTTTTTTTTCCTTGCATTCAATTATTTTTATTTGGATGCTATGTGATCAACTTATCGGTATTTATTTATTATTCTATGCACTTCTTTTATCATTTTGGTTATGGGAGAACCGTGAAATTAATTAGTAAATTAAATAATTAAAATAAAATTTAAACTAATTAATTAGAGAAAATATGTTGAAAATGAGGAGAATATTAAATTAGAAAATTCATGGAGAAAACGGGGTTCCGAAATTCAATTTGAGCGCGAAAATATAGTTAATTTAAGAAAAACCGCGAATCAATACCAGAATCAGCAGAATCTGCTCAAAACTGTCCGGAACGAAGTGTGGAATAATTTAAAATGTAAAAATGATTAAGAAAATATTTAGAGTCAAAAACCGGACACTTAATTTAAAGATTTGGCCCAAAACCGAGCCGATTAAGCGAACCGGGCCAAACCGCACAAGTTGGGCCCATAGCCCATTGGCCCAACAACAAAATACACCTTCTGCACACTCTTCCCTCTCATTTGAGGGGAGTGGACTGAAATGAGAAGTGAGAATAGAGAGCACCAAACCCTTGCTTCATATTTCAATCTCTTATAACTTTTGATCCGGAGCTCCGATTGGCGTGCCGTTTATGGCCATGCGTTCATCTTGTCAAGCTCTACAAGATTGTGCCAATAAACTTGTAAGAATTTCAATTTTTTCTTGCTCCATTTCTGCTGCAAAAGTCTGCACGAATTGGATTTTTGAAAACTCAATGAATTTGTGATTTCTTTGTTTTAGGGGTACTCTAGATCGTGTTCCTAGTTATCGCCCAATAACACAGAGGACAAGGTAAAAAATCACCAAATCCCTCTTAGTTTGTTAAATTTGTGAACCCTAGTGTTGATTTATATGAAATTGTGTGAAATTAGAGTAAATTCATGTGATTGGAGCTTGAATTCGTGATTTGGGTTGCTTGGGATTGGACCAAATTCGTGGTTGTGACTTGGTGGTTGTTTGGAGACATTGGTAGCTTGCTTAAACGCTTGGTTGAGCTTGGGAGGAAATCGGCCAAGGTATGGTTTCAGTTTCGTCCAAATAGCGTTTAAGGTTGCATGAAAATCCTAGGTTAGATAATCTTAGGATAGGATTGAATGTGTTGACGAATTGATGTGTTTGAGTGTTGGATTGATGGATGACGAATGGATTGATGATTATGATGCTTGTGATTGTTGAAGTGACTGTGTTGATATTGAATTGATTGTGTTTGGAGTGTCAAGCATGGTTTGATGCTTGTGGAAATTGGGCTGGAGGCCGTGAACGGGGTGATGAGTCCCCCAAGAGGTAAGGTGTGTGAAATTATCGATTGATGTATTGAGAACTTGAATTATTTGATTTGGCACACTCGCGTATGCAAGCGTTGGTCCTCGGAACGAACCACCTTTCTAACTCGCGCGTACCCGAAAGTAGGGTCTCGCGTACGCGGATCCCTGTTTTTTTGAAAAATGATTTTTTATGCGTTTTAAAGAATTGCTAACGGTCTGGGTACCTAGTATTCTTACACTTTGAATCTAGAGACGGTGGTTTAGGCTGGAGTAATTGTGAAATAGTGAGGTAGTGAATTTGATTGAATTAAAGAGAATTCTGGGAAATAAGATTGTGACTGGATGGCCGGTGTTGACTAGTGATTTGCTGTGTGCTTCACATGTGATATTCTCCATAAAAGTTACAAGTTACAACTTGTGCTCCCACTGTATTGACTTTCATATTTTCCATCTGCTTTGTTAAGGCACTAATTTGTTGAGACATTTGTTTGTTCTGTGCCAAAATAGTATCCAATATGTCTAACTCTATAACTTCTCTCTTCACTTGTCATTCGGAGGAATAAAGGTACTGATTATTAGCCATCAAATCAATAAGGTCAGTAGCTTCCTCAATGGTTTTTGTGTGAAGAGATCCTCCAGCCGAACTATCCAGTGAATTCTTTGAGGTGGGAGTGACAACTTCATAGAAGGTCTGTAGTTGTACCCAATCAACAAACATATTTGGTGGGTACTTTCTTAACAATTCCTTGTTAGTCGGTATGCACAAGATATAAATACTCAAGAGGGGGGGTGAATTGAGTATTAAACAACAATGATAAATTTTCGCGGAAGCTTAAATTACTTTGAATGTA
>JASCZI010272228.1:12726-24731 GCA_036250425.1 Stylosanthes scabra
CATATTGGATTCATAAGAACTTATAATCAAAAAACTTTGTTGACAATGTTGTTGAAAAAGCAATTATATCATCAAAAGTCTACTATTAAACATGCACACAGTTTATTCATACATCCAGGCATAAACACCAATCAAATAAAAGTTCAATGGGAATTATTATTATTATATAATACATAAGTCCAAAACTTAGCAGTAATTGCTGGAAATAAAACAATGATACAAGACACAAAATCAATAGCAAATTACATACATATAACATGAATGAAAAAAGACACTTTTAATACTCTTCAATGTCTATCTTATGATATCGAAAAGTTCAAGATGGTTACGAGTTTAAGATATAAAAATTTGAGACTTCCACAGGACCACACTCCACACTAGTACAACTGTGCAAACAGAACTCTATGTGATAGCTATTTGGTGTTATTAGTTATTATAGATTAAAGGATGAAACAAAATCTCACCATCATCTCAGTGTTTTTTGATGCATACTAATGTAAAACAATAATAGAAACACAGAAAAATTGGTATATCCATTAATTATTTATGCATGTATAATAAAAGACTATGTTGCTTATAGAGAAAGCATCAATGTAATTGTCAACAAGTTCCTATATATAAACAAGAGTTGTTTGTCAGTGTAGAGAAGGAAGAAAAATGACAGAAAATGGTATGTTATTGTGAGCTCCTCAAGTTTTGGTTGCTTAGACAAAATGAGAGAAAAGGCAACACCCATACAAGACACAACCAAAACCAGCTTCCATCAAAAGAAAAAAAAAACTGCAGTTGGTGTGTGTAGAACAAAAAAGGTATGAGCAAGCACTAATGACAAGGATTAAATCATCAAAATATTCCAGATGATTACTGAAGGGTATAAACTTCCTTTTGCAATAATATGAATATTTTGGAGGAGTATATTTGAAAACTAAAGCTTGATGTTAACTTATTCCCTTTGGAGGATCAGAAAAGGTACCACCAGAATCAACTTTGATGTTAAAATCAGAAATGGGAAATTTCAAGTTATACCAACATCCAATCATGTATTTCCATATAGACAAAAGCAGTTAACTTTCACAGTTTCACTAACAATGTGTATAATTAAACTCAGATGATTGAAAGAAGTTAGTTAGGAGTCCTCTATCATGCTTGAATAATGATAAGAACATAGACAAGTAAGGTTCAAAGCAGATGTGTGGCCTAAAAACTAGAAAATCATTTTTAGCATAAAAAGAAATCTCAAGTGAGGACTACTCAAAAGCTCTCAATATGTATGCTCATACATCTAGCCATAAGAAGAGCATCAAATTGATATATAAATAATTCATAATAATCAAAAGCAACAAAAAAGAACAACAAATCTTTCAGCTGATGAACTACCAAACCAAAACTTGTTCTAACTCTGAATCACAGATCCTGAACACTCAATTATGAACAATAAACATGGCAATTTCAATTCAGCTAAACACACATGACAATTTATCTATTCAATTCAGGTTCCTAGAGCTTTGAAATGAAACAAACCTGGAAGAAGTGATTGCTTCAACTTATCAGCTTTTTCAGAGTCAGACACAGAGCGTGTAGAGGTACTTGGAGCATCGAACCTTGAACTTCACCACATCTCTGCTCCTCTTTATCTTCACCGATCGTGCATCCTTCCTCCTTGCAGTTAGAAGGAAATCCTTAATCTCATGAATCTGCTTCGGCTGCACCAAATCACACACACAAATTGGATCGAGAAAGAGAAATCGAGAGAGAGATCGAAACAGAGAGATCGAGAGAGAGACACCTTGTAGTGATGATGGTAGTGGCGCCGGTGTCGGTGTTGGTGTCGGTGTCGGTGCCGGTGCCGGTGATGAATTGGAGCTCTGCTAGGGTTTCTTTTGATTTGAGATTGAGTGAGAAGTGAGGAAGATCGTTAGTGTTACTGCGAGAAACTCAAAAAAATAGAGGGTAAATTAGTCTTTTCACATTATTATTCCCATGGGAATGAAAGATACCCAAGGAAGAGGTGGGGATGTAATGAAGTTATATCTCTATTCTTGGGAATATTCTTTTAAACCTCGAACGAAATAAAGGAATATGATATTCCTATCTTCCATGTCTGGGAATATCTTATGATTACTCCGAACCAAACACCCCCTTTGAGTATATATATGCTCAGTCTTCTTGCAAAGTAGACCACACCTTCTCGAAAGACTCGGATCGACATCATTCATGTTGGTTCGTATTCTCATTGTCCTCGGACATCCTTCCATCGCACACCATATATTAGGGTCGATATCATAGTGTTATCGTCATAAGGTGGCGAATAACCTTTTCGAATAGCTAGCATGATAATAATGATCAAGTGGAATGTTATCGTTCACGATTGGTTGTTAAAGGATATGCTCAGAAAGAAGGTGTTGACTTCAACAAAATATTTTTTTCAGTGGTGAGACTAACTACTATCAGAGTAGTTTTGGCTATGTGTGCTGCATTTGATCTATATTTAGAGCAACTAGATGTAAAGACTGCTTTTCTTAATAGAGAACTTGAAGAAAAAATTTATATGCTCCAACCAGAAGGTTTTGAAGAACAAGAAAAAGAAAACTTGGTTTGCAGGTTAACAAAATCTTTATAAGATTTAAAGCAGGCACCAAGGTGTTGGTACAAGAGATTTGATTCCTTCATTATTAGCCCTGGATACAACAGACTTAGTTCAGACCATTATACCTTTAATGATAATGATTTCATCATTTTGCTGTTGTATGTAGATGACATGTTGGTGGTAGGCCCCAACAAAGATCAAATCTAAGAATTGAAGGCACAATTGGTTAGGGAGTTTGATATGAAGAACTTAGGACTAGCAAACAAGATTTTAGGGATGCAAATCTACCAAGAAAAGAAGGATAGCAAGATTTGGCTATCTCAAAAGAATTATTTGAGAAAAATCTTGCAACGTTTCAACATGCAAGAATGTAAGCCATTTTCAACCCCACTTCCTATGCATTTTAAATTATCCTCAGGTATGTGCCCTAGTAATGAAGCGGAGAGGATGAAAATGTCTCGAGTACCGTATGCATTACCATAGGGAAATCTTATGTATGCCATGATCTATGCAAGGCCAGATATTACTCAAGTAGTTGCGGTGGTTAGTCGATTTATGACAAATTCGGGTAAAGAGCATTAGAATGCTGTTAAGGGGATCCTAAGAAACATTAAATGGACCTCGAATATTGCATTATGTTTTGGACGATCGGAGCTTATTGTCAAGAGATATGTTGATTCAGACTTTGCAGGAGATCTTGATAAACAAAAATCTACTACAGGCTATGTGTTTACACTTGCAAGAAGAGCTGTAAGCTGGCTATCTAAGTTATAGACTGTTGTAGCTCTATCTATAAGAAGCTGAATATATGGCAGCTACACAAGCATGCAAGGAAGCTATTTGGATCCAAAAGTTAAATGGAGGAACTCGGGCACAAACAGCAAAAGATTCTTGTGTATTGTGACATTCAGAACGCCTTGCACATTGCACGGAATCCTGCCTTTCATTCAAGAACAAAACACATTGGAATATAGTATCATGTAGAAGAAGGGAGTGTTGATAAGCAGAAGATTCACACTAAAGATAACTTAGCAGATGCCATGACAAAAATCAATCAACACTGGAAAGTTTGAATAGTGTAGATTCTCATATGACTTATTGAATACACGAGCAACAAAAATTTTGAAAATTAGCTTTAAGTGGGAGATTGTGAAAATTAGTAAAGCTAATTTAATAAAATAAAATAAAATAAATAATAACTAAATAAATGAAATGTAATAATCATTTCTAATTTATAATCATAGAATTCCAGTGGTTGAAAATGAGAGGAATTATATACCTCTAATTGACGGATGGTTCATATCCAAAAAACTCAGCTATAAATTGAGTTTTTTCTTAGTTCATTTCAATTAGTTCATTTCAACAAGAGCAATAAGTGTTGAGTTGCATAGAAACTATTTTCTTTGAGATATTTTCTCCTATATGTACAAGAGAGATGTATTCTCGTTTTATCAAGAGAGAGTGTTATCATAATTTTCTTATAATAGAGAGAAGTTGTAAATATTTTTAAAAAAAGTCATTCAGTTATTTACATATAATAAACAAATTCTTAATTTTTTATCTCTATAAATTTACTGTTTTATTTGTCTGATACCTAACAGAATCCTAACAGAATCTTGAAGTTTGAATATTGTCTCAATTAAGTGCATCCGCCATTGCCAAGGGTTTAGGTTCTCTGTTTGTGGAATGAGGCTCGCAAAAGGGGATCTATTTTAAATCTAAATGGTTTTTGGACAAAATAGCAACAAATGAAAAAGGGATTTTAGGGCGTCAGAGTATCTCGTGTAGCTGCTAACAATGGAAAGTATTCAGCTATTGATTTTGATCTTTACTGCAAGTCCGTCGTGAACAAATTTTCAAATGAAGACTTTAATTTTTTGATGGTATTGTAAATTCCAAATGGATTACCAAAGCCTTTTTTCCCTTTGAATCGTTTAGAAAGTTCCATTATTATTATTATTATTATTATTATTTTACACATATATTACTGTATTATATTTTCTAGGTAGCTAAAAATTATGAAAAGATAATTTAAATATATAAATTTATAATACAAGATTTTTTAAATCAATTTTATCATAATTTTTAGAGGCTAAAATTAACTATTTAAAAATTACTTTTGTTAAGATAATTGTTTTAAAAGATTACATAATTCAACAAAAGTCACGATATTTTAAATTGGAATAAATTATTTTAGCTTTTTTAATACTGCTATTATTTCATCACTATTATATTTATTAATTTAAGATTTATTACTTTTAAGATAAATTTTGTTTATCCAAAACTATGATGAACAGAAATTAAGAAAGTTGTTTATAGTATACACAACTCTCAATAACTAAACTATAGTTGGTTTTTTATTTTTATTTTTATCATATAATAAGGGTGTCTGAAGTGAATTATTGAATGAACCTAGTTAATAAAATTGTAAACTAAAAAAAAAAGGAAAAAACTATATGGCGAGCAAAATGAATTTAAGTTCGCCATCATCACCTTTTTATATGAATAGTATTTCATTTTACATTTTGAGTACGCTGATTGGTTTGGATGATTAAAATTAACAAAATTCGCTGGCCATGTAGTGCTCCTCGATCAGGTCTTATGAACTCAAATTTTCATCTTAATTTAATCTCTCAAAGAAAAATTCAGTACAGTTACCAACAGAGTATCACAATCATTTTTAAACTTTCACTTGGATATTAATCATCCTAGAATCATATCGTATTGTTTTAAAAAATAATAATGCTAGGTAATTAATAAAAATTCAGCCAACATCAGCTAATAACTTAAATTATTGGATGTTTTATTTCTTTAAGTTTTGGATATTTTGTTTTTAAAAAATATAAGATTGGTTGATGATTACTTTTGGTTTCGGATGTTCTCTAGCTCTTATTGTGGATATTTTATAAATAGTAGTTACGGATGTTCTACTTTTGTTGGCTGATTTATTGGTTAAAAAGTTGTTCGTTACCTACACTTTTCCTTTAAAAAATATTTGTTAACAAAAAAAAGTCCTTCTTCAAGTATTTTATTTATGAAAATAATAATTAGAAATTTTAAGTAAAAATACAAATTAAATGCAATTTTTTTTAATGTTTTATACATTAAATTATATAAAAAAATTACTTGTTTTCTAACCAATATTCTTATTTAAGACATTGTTTTAACTAAAATTAAAATAACAAACACTTATTGTTGGGATTGGAGCAATAATTAATTAATTATCACTACTCACTAGTTTTATTTAGTATTTTATTAGAGTCTATAGTCCAGACAGATTTGAGGAACATTCCAGGTGAGATCAGGGGTAAGAGGCTAAAGACAAGATAGTAGCCCTTCATTCAAGTAGAAAGAATCAAGTCATTAACTCTTCATTCATAAATACATGTTCTACATCTTTATCTTTATTAATAATTTCTAATTAAGCATAAGTATACGTATGTCTAACACGTATCTATCAACTTAAAAAATATGAGGTATATAAGCATAAAATAAAATTAAATAAAAATTACACACTAAAAAATTTCTTTTGTTTTTTAGAAAGTTTAGGGAGGAGCCCAAAAAATAAAACTTTAATTCTAGTCCCTTCTCTTTCTGTCCCAACACGCCGCCAGCACTATCCACACCTCTCCCCACGCCACCCTTGCCCCTCACCTGTGTCGCCGCTTTCCTTTTCTGTCATACCGTCGCCTCTTCATCGCGACGCCAACGCCCTAGGTTCAAGATTCGAAAGGTTTCGTCATTGCAGCAGGAACTCTGATTCCATTGAATCTGCTGCTACTCGTGCTAGGAAGCTAGGAGTCACTGCCACTCACCGCGCCACCCTTGCCACTCACTCGCATCGCAGCCCTCTTTCTACATTGTGCAAGAGAGAAGCATTAGGGCCACAAGAGCTGCCTCTTCTTCTTCTTCTTCACGCGATCTCGGCAGCTGCCGCTTCTGGGTCCCTGTCCGGTTTCTTCTTTCTCCTCCTCCACCTCATCATTCTTCTTCTTCTTCATGCGTTTCTGTCCGGTGGTAATGGCGATAGTGGTGGTAGTGCTGTTGTGTTGGTGAGGTTAGGGTGAGGCTAGGGTTAGGCAGTGGTAGTGGTTGTGAGGTGGGATGATAATTGTATTCTATTTTGGATGATAACTCCAATCTGTTTTGGATGATAATTGTGTTAGTGAGAGTTTAGGGTTATGAATTGGATGATAAATTATATCATTTTAGATGATAACAATTTTAATTTCGGATTATAACTTCGGTATAACTTCTAATTGAATTTTTTGGCTCTCTAATGTTGGTTTCGTAGCATTGTTCTTTATTTTTTTAACGGGACACTAAAAAAATTCTCACTCGTAAGAAGGAATGACTCAAGAAGTTTGCTTTCCCTAGGCTCCGTTTGATAGATGTTCATGTCCTTTGGAGACATAGACACACTTGTACGCAGTACGCTTATGTTGTTTGTTATATATGTATATTATCAATGGCGAGGTGAGCGACAGTGGACGATAAAAAAGTCTCCGAAGGTGGTGACTAGTAGAGTTGGTAGTGCTACCGGTAATAATGGGTATTAAAGGTAGGACCGTCAAAAAGGAATAACTCCATCAGGTCAGTCTATTTATCCATCTAAATGAGTGAGTTTTTGTCTCTAAATCCAAACCATTTAAAATTCAAGTTAAACGGAATGAGCCCCATTAATCCGTTTAAAATTCTGGCTAAACTGGTCAGTCTTATTTTTTTTTATATTTTCTACGATTCAACCCGAACCCTCGATTTACTTAGTTAAAAACTGTGTTTTTAAATTATTTTTTCTAAAAATGATAATTTTTGCCCAAAAAATTATATTTTTGGTTTAAAAAATGAATTTTTGTTCTAACTTTTTAAAAAATAAGTAAATAAATAATTAAAAGATCCAGCTCGTTTAACTCGACGGCTTCCTATAAATGGGAATGCTAGAAAATTCTTGCTCATATACAATCGAGTTTAAATTAGATAGTTTGTAAGCTAAATGAGTCGGGTCTAGCCGTTGTATGACAGCCCTAGTTAAATAGGCGGCTTGTGGTTAGCCGATATATGTGTAGTAAAATAAGAAATAAAAATAAAAATAAAAATTTTATTTGCACAACAAAATCAATTACTAAAATCAGCAATTATGTATAATACACATTGAAATACAATATATATGTGTATTTTAATTTATTTTTAGTGTGTATTTTATATTTCGATGTGTATTATATTCTAATGGCTGATTTTGATGTAGACCATAATAAAAAAAAAAAAAAAGGCAAATTAATTGAATTTTGTTTTTGTTTAGCCGAGGTCGGTTATTGTAAAGGTGTCAATTATGTAAGCTGGACTCATTTCATAATTGTTCCCGTTAAACAAATAAATGGATTTCACGTTATTAGTTTGGACGTTTGCTTGAACATGCAAAATTATTCAACTGCTGCTCACGTGCCCCTCACGTTGCCTCCCTGAACTCGTCTTTTTAAGTGCCTTTCCCAACGAATCAAATTTCTTCACACCAACAAAACACTGTTCAACACTTGAACCTCTTTCTTTTTCTTTCCCTCTCACGAGATTTCTCAACTCATAAAACCTTCCTCCAATTCTTTCCCATCTTTTCATTTTCTAACTTCTTGTCTTCCCACTGTCTTTGCTCTTCAACCTATTCAACAAAAATATAAAACAAAGGTTTCGGTATTAGTATTAGTACTAGCGGAAGATTATTAGTAGAAGAAAGGTCTTACATGACCCACTTTGCAAAATCCAAGACTGAATAGTTCCCATGTTCCCACCTTACCAAAATCATTGAAAATTATACCTCAAGATTATTGAGATGATGATGTGATCACAACTGGCACATACATACATAAACTTTGCTAGCACATCTCTCATGAACTTCGTGCCACGCCTACACCAAGAACAACCCTTATCCCGTGTCCAAATTACGTGAAAATAAAAAAGAAAATAAACTCCAAAAAGTCAAAAACACACACAATTTCTTTAGTTCGTTTTTTTTTTCTTGCTTTTGTTTTTTTCTTCCATCAACCATGCCCTCTTGGGATGATAGTGAGACACAAGTGCTACACAAGAACCTGAACGAGAAGCAGAACAAGATCAGGAAGAGAGGTTGTTCCTCCTCATCTTCATCCTCTTTGGCAAGAAGAAGAAGGTACCGTTTCAAAAGAGCTATTTTTGTTGCTAAGAAAGGATCTGCTATGGCCACCCATCAGCATGGTGAAGATCATATTCATGGAGCTTTGGATTCTCGTGGGTTTGGGGAGAGTGGCAGGGAACTTTCGTCTGTTTCAGCAAGGAAACTCGCTGCCACACTCTGGGAGATCAATGATTTTCCTCCTCCTCCTCCTCCTTTTTCAAGGGTCAAGAAGAAACAGGGCTTTGATGATGAAATTGCTGAGCAAATGGGGAGCTGCAAGGAAGCCGTTAGAGGAAGGGAGAAGAAAGCTGTGAGCTTGTCCAGATCGGAATTGTTGCGTCAACTGTCAGATCCATCACGTAGTCCTAATTCTGAGGTGAATTTATTGTCAGACTATCGTTTCTTTTACATAGCTAAAGCAGTTCTTGTATCAGTCACGAACACTATAATAGCTTCTGAGATTCTAATTGCACCAATTTTATTCATAAAATTGGTAAAAGAGTATCACGTAAGTCTCTCGTGACGTCAATTGGGACTAACATTATGCCATTTTACCAATTTCAAGGATGAAACCAGTGTAATTGGGATCTTAGAGACGAATCTCATCTCTTCGAATTGGGTTAACCAAATGCCAAATGGGAAATGCCAACCAGAAACTCATAAACTGTTAGGGGGTATGAGATCTGTCTATCTATGAAGAGTTGTCCACCAACCAAAAACATAATGGTTTTAGAACATATTTGAACCTGTGACCCTAGACAGCTAGGTACTCAAGTACTAGGACTTAACTATTTTTGCCAACCTCGATTGCCTCAGTTACTCTTTTAGTCTTTTTACGATTATTATTATTGTTCATTATTATTGAGTAGATTACCAATCTAGCTCCTGAAATAACTAAAAAGGTTCATAAATCATAATACTCAAAGTATGAACTTTGTTTAATAATTTCGCCCCAACCACAAATAGGTGTTGTGAATAATGGAAACAAAATCAAGATAATGTTTGGAGGAATTTGTCTAGGCGCTACCACAAGTTTGTTTAGAATTTTTTAAGACTAATCTATGAGCATTTTAATTTTTCAGTGTCTAAATCAGTGGTTTAGTCTGTTATTAGTGTTCTTTCGTTTGTGTTGGTTGATCTTGGTGTGGCAATGTGGCATTTTGTTTTGTGCTTCTTTTAATTGCTATTGGTTGTTTCAGAGAATGATAAGGTTTGAAGGTGATAGCTTCAAAAGAAGGGTGTCAGCTTTATCTTATCAGCATCAGTCGGGTGATTACTACTTAGATACACACAGGAGTGCCAGTTTAATTGAGGTAATGTATAACAAACCAATTACAAATTATAAATCTCTTTTAATTTGTTTTCTGTATTTTTAACAAAAAGATATTATGTTTTGATACGTGCTTGGATCAATGTTTTTGGATACAAATACTTACAGTGACAAATAAAAAAGAAGAAAAAAAAAATAGAGGCAGTATTCACTAAGTCTGGAAATGACAACTGAATTTAGAGAGTAGGAGTCTTTGAATTGAAAATGTATATAGAATTATAGATTAAGTTGGTTAATTCAATTTCTTGGAATCATGATTTCTTAAATCCTTTTTCTATTCAAAATTTTTGAAAGCTTAAGATTGAACTGCAGGAAGCAGAAAATCAGCTAAGGAACAAGAAGAACTGCCAAAAAAACACAATTGCTCTTAAGAACCGTTTGAAGGAAGCAAGGAGTGGACTATCTACATCAAAGAAGCTTCTAAAGGTGTTGAATCAAATGTACCTGAGAGAGCAGCATTCATCAAGCATGCCCCTTATCTTGGCTCTAGGTAGTGAGCTTGACCGCGTCTGCTGCCAGATCGATCAACTGATACACGAGGAACATGCAAAGGAGGATGACATTGAGTATGTGGTGAAGCTCTTCGCAGAAGAGAAGGCCAATTGGAAGAGAAAAGAACGAGAGAAGATCCACGACGCCGTAAAGAATGTAGCAGAGGAGCTCGAGGTTGAGAAGAAACTAAGAAGGCAAACTGAAAGGCTAAACAAGAAGATTGCCGGAGAAATGGCCAATGCAAAAGCTTCTTTTCTAAAAGTATCCAAGGAGCTTGTGAGGGAGAAGCGCGCAAAAGAGATTCTTGAGCAGATTTGTGACGAATTAGCCCGAGGAATCGGGGATGATAGAGCAGAGGTTGAGGAGCTGAAGAGGGAATCAGCTAAAGTCAGAGAAGAGGTGGAGAAGGAGAGGGAGATGCTTCAGGTAGCAGATGTTTTGCGTGAGGAGCGAGTCCAGATGAAGCTTTTGGAGGCTAAGTATCAATTCGAGGAGAAAAATGCAGTTTTGGAGAAGCTGAGGAATGAGCTTGAAGGATTTATGAAAACCAAAGAAAAAGTAGACGGGTCGCCGCATCATGAAAAAACAAAGGATCTTGAACTATATATCAATGAAATCTGTGGAGGATATGATAATAAAGAGAAAGAGAATGAAGAGGAGAATGCCCCAGATGATGATGATGAAGATGACGACAGTGATCTTCACTCCATTGAATTGAACATGGATAATGACAATAGAGGATACAATTGGAGCTATGCTAGAAGAAATGCTTCTAAAGATGATTCAAGAGGAAACTCAACTGAGAAAGAAAGTAGCAGAGAGAGAAAATCTTGCTCTGAGAAGATTCAGTGGAGAAGTATTTGCTTTAACAAGGGGAAAAGGGAGTGTGGCATTGAAAGTTCTGATAATTTTGGTCCTGAAAAGAGGTCCATTGAATTTCTCTCGCAAGATCATATACAAGACGATAATGGTAAAGATCATGAAACCGATGAGAGTTTTAGGTCCATGAGGAGTCTCCAAGATTCTATGTCACGTGCCAATCATGTGCCGTTAACTTTAAACTATAGTCATGGAACAGAAGCTGAAGAAAATGCTATTATTGCTCTGGATTTGGAGGGTGACTATTTGGGGCAAAAGGTTGAAGGAATAAAATCTGGATGTTAAAAGGAGCTAGATGGTAGTGGTATCATAGATAGGTTCTACTATCTGTTCACAATTGTAAATAATTATATTAGTCACCAGAGTTTTGCTACTTAGTATCAGATCGAGGTTATTTATTGGTTGTTAAGGATTGTTTATTGGTATAATATGTGTTAATCAGTAAACCAACGAAAAGAACAAGTAGAATAATTATATTTCCACATCAAAATCAGCTATTAAAATTAATTAATATTATATATATATATATATATATATATATATATATATATATATATATATATATATATATC
>JASCZI010272229.1:2904-24807 GCA_036250425.1 Stylosanthes scabra
GTGAATGAAGAGAAGAAGAAAAAGGAAGAAAACTGAAGCAGCAAGCTCCACGTATCACGTGGAAGCCCACGTCATACGTGGCAATTAAAAGGAAATGGGGCAAATTGGACAGAGAGCCCACGTTAAACATGGTGCTCTCACGTCATACGTGGGAATTAAGACAGCATGTGCAGAATGCTCCACGTTATACACCAGATCCCACGTTATACGTGGGAGTCAAGACAGCAAACCCAGATTTGGGCAGAAACTCCACGTTATACGTGGGAGATGAACTCCAACGTTCAAGAAGCCCATCTTAACCACTTCAACCAAGATATTGGCACCACGTACCTGGTGGAGAACATGGTCGGCATTCTCACCACGTTGAACAACACGAACGTTACCCTGAGTTGAAGTCTCATTACCTGTTTCCCGATCAAGAGCGTCGTCGACTTCGACGACATTATGTGCTTGACCAGAAATACCTATATCCAAATCGCGGGCTTCATTGTCATCGAAACCAACTAAGGTATCGAATTTTTTGGCCAACTGTTCATACTTAGCATTAGTATCAACCACGATCGGATTCAAAATCGTTGTTAAATGAGAAGTCATCAAATTCACCAAATCTAGATGACTTTCTTCGATTAACTGCCTCACAGCGGCTGTTGACAACGGTTGATTCACATTTGGTGAAGCAATACTCTTACTCATTTCAGAAAATGGTTGTTCATTTGGCACAGAACCGAATTGGATCGCACTAGGACTTGTGCCTCTGAGATTAGACGGTATCACCTGAGGTTGAAAGTTAGGAGGCATCCCAAACGGATACCAACCCTCTGATTGAAGACGATGAGGGGGTGGTTGTTCAACCCTTGGCCTTGGACCTCGTCCACCACTACTCCCCCCGACTATAGCCTGATTGACTAAATTGCCCCCAGCAGTTGAACGGTTACCATCATGTAACTGTTTTTGTTCGTTCTCAGGGGCAGAATGGGTACTTCCGACGGCGGTTGACACCGTCGCCGCAGTGGTAACCGCCAAACCGGACACGTTGTGTCCTGTTGCCGAAACGGAGCCGGCAGAACTCGTTGACCCTGCAACGTCAGAGCCACCAGAATTGGTACTTGTTCCAGTAGACATCACCTTTATGCCACTACGTAACTGCATGCAACGTAACTACTTTCTGCATGCAAAACTTAAAACACCATGAAACTACAATATAGACCACTCTTAACAAACAGGTCCCACCGGGCGTGCCATTTTGTTTTACAGATTTTAACACATCGACCACAAACTAAATAATCTGCAATTATGATCCGTTCTACTAATCTGGGAGCGGAATCCAACTCCCCTAAAGAACTCGTTTGCAGAATAAATGGTGTATGATTGCAAATAATGTCAAATTGAAAACGAATTTATTGATAACAAGGCAGTGTAAATCTTTCTCAGAAATTCGAAAGAACACGACTTGAAGGGCAATTTTTCTCAGAATGTCGAAGAATTGTTTACAGAATTGATAACAAACAGTAAGGATAAATTATAACTTTGCATGAAAGATAAATGCACTTGAAGGTAAATTGAAAAGAAATAGAAATGTGGAAGGAACCCTACTCAGAAAGTAACTTGGAACGAAATCAGAAAGTCTCTGGGATGTGAAGTCGTTGAAGTGTGTTTCCGAGAGTAAAATTTCAACCCTTGGAACGGACCCCTTGCCCTCTATTTATAGATATGATCGACCAATCTACTAATGCCACGTCAAGTAACTGCTAAAAACCGTCCTAGTAATGTAAACTCCTCTTAATAACCTGCCGAATGATTGCACCTTTAATTAGAACTTCATCTCGATATCCTTTCGACAACCTTCTTGTCGACGTCGAAAATCTTCCAACCAATGCTCCATCTTTGTTGGCGTTTGACCACGGAACAAAAACAAGCACTCCTTCATCGATCAAGTCCCTTACATCCATTACCTCTCGATGCCATCATTTTCGAGTAACACTAGTCATAAAAACCTAAAGAGAAATTAGATATTCTATAACTAAAACCTAAAAACAAAAATAAAATTTAAGCTAATGAGTGAATCTTCTTATACCATCTCTGTCTTGTAGCTTTTTTTTCCCCTACTATTTAGCACCAGTCCTTTGCCTTCTTAAGCTAATGAGTGAACTAAGTAAATATATGCGAAGGCTAGTACAGAATAGAGAGTTCTCAAAATTTTGTTTCTTACTCATTGAAAAAGGGAAGTTGTATAACTCTTCGGTGTTGAGAAGCTTGGAGTGTGTTTCTTCAAGAGCGAGGTTTGTTGTACGCTATAGTATAGTTGGTAAGAATACTAAAGCTTTATTAAGCACTCACATTTATTGCTATACTTGAAAATTGAAATTGCTTCAAATTTATTCTTAGACAAGGAGTCTTTAAGGGAGCGTTTTGTTTCTGAGATTGAGAAACTAAGACTCAGTATTGTGTTTGTTGTATAGAGACTGGAACTAAAATTTCAGTCTCAATCTTCGGAATTTCAATATTTTCAGTACCTCCAGTTAAGAGGGACTGTGGGACTGGGAGTGAGACTAAAATTTTAAAAACTTTTTTATTCAAATACCCTCACATAACATTAAAATTTCCAATATTAATCTTTGTTTTTTTTTATTTACTTAATTCAATCTCTACCTTCCAATATCTATTTCTTAATAAATTTAAACCAAACACAATAAAAAAACTTAATTCAGTCCCAGTTTTCCAATCTCAGTCTCTCCCATCTCTTCCAAATGCAGGGAGTGACTTAGTATAAAAGTTGTATTATTCATATACCGTCAAGTGCTTGTTGGTGTAGCAATTTATCAAGCATCTTTAGAGCTTGACGATACACAGCGGAAATCTGTGACAACTTTGATGGGAAAACTGGTGTAATGAAGAGGTTATGCCAAACCAGAATATATTGTCGTTTACATCTTTTCTCTACCTTAACTACTTATTTATATTTTGTAATAAGTAATTTATTATTGAGTGGTAAAGAACATATAGCCTTGTAAGTGCTTTGAAAATTGATTAAAGTCATTAGATAAAGAATAGTATGAATCAATTTATTCATTTATCCAAGTTTATTTATATATTACAGAAAAAATTATGTTAGTTTTATATACTCAATTCACCGACCACCTCTTATTTTGTATTTCTCGACTAACAAAGTGTTATATGTGGTATACTAAACCCTAAACATGATGTGAAATATAATTAATGAAAAAATCATATGAATTTTTTTAATAAAAAATGTTATTTAATTAAAATATTAAAAACATAAATAATTCAAAAACAATATTTAAAAGTTAGAACTTAGGATAATAAATAGAATAATGAATTAGAGCTTTAAATTATTTTTCTAACTATAAAATTAGCATGGCTATGAAGTCTTATGGCCATCGGTCAATGATTTTGTTAAGTACAGGTATACCGAACAATGATCCAATGGACCTTAATCGTGAGAGGGAGTAGACAGTGGGAATGAGGTAGAGAAAGTAACACTTCCGAGGGGAAGCACTCGGAAGAGTCCGAGGGCTAATTCCGAAGAAGGTGGTTGATGTGATAAGGGAGAGCACTTGAATCCCAGAATTAGGATTATGAGTATTCTAGGGCTAATATGGAAGATTAGGGTTTAGAGAATGCATACCGCGAGGGGGCGTTGCCCCCTGCTTATATAGTTGCGGGTGGTTAAGATTCGGATGGGATCTCTTCATGATCTCATCGAATCTTTCCTTTTTTAGTTTGATCATTGACTTATGGACCAAGTAAGTTGATTATTGATTTAATGGATTGGGCCGGTCCGTAACATTGCCCCCACTCGGGAAATGAATGTGTGCATTCGATTTCCGAGTAGTTTGGTAAGCTTCCGACTTCTATCTGTATGGTGCCGGCTTAGTTATTTTTCTTCCGACTGCTTACGTGTCAGGCTGTTTGTGGCATGTCGTTTCGCTTGTCTTCTGCTGACGTGGCTAAAAAAGGTGATGACTTTTGCACGTTTTTCGAAAGGGAGAGTAATGGGAGCGGTTTTCAAAATTTCAGTAACCGTCCCATCATTAGTACTTGCCCCTTTTGGATTCTCGAAGCGTGTTGAATAAGGCTTGGGAATTCAAAATTGGAACTTTTTCATTTCTCTTGAACTTCTTTCTCTCTCTGAACACTCTTGGTTCTCTCTGAAGAAGAAAAGAAGAAAAAGGAAATCGTTCCTCTTCCAGTTCTAGCGACTCTTGTCAAGGTACTGTTCATCTCCTTTGTTGCGTTTCTTTTTGCATCCTCGTGTGTTCGCCTGTTCTTTGCGTTTTCAAGAATACTTTTTTCGTCTTCTGTTCGGCATTTCTTCTTCTTCTCCACTTCACGTTTTTTCTGCTTTTCTCAAATCGTACTTCCTGCATTGTATTGCAGGCTTTGTTTATTTATTAAAAATCAGAAATGGGGAAGAAAAAGTCTTGCCAGGAGTTGAAGGTTCCTCGTCCTCTAGACGCGGCTGAGACCCGCCTCTATGGTTGAGTTGAGGAGGCTGTGCTGACTCAACCATCTGTGGTTGAGAGCGACTCGCTGCCTGAGTTCCGTCGTAACTTTCCGTTGATGGAGTACTCTAGGACTGAGGGAGATTATGTATTGGAGGCCGCTGGGCCGTCCGATCGCGTGCCCTTCCGAGTGGGTGAGGGGGGCCCTCACTTTTTGTGGGTATATCAGGAATTGTTTACCCGTCTGAGGATGCGGCTCCCCTTCTCAGACTTTCAGAGGGACGTGATGACTCACTGTCGCATCGCCATCAGTCAACTTCATCTGAATGGGTGGGGCTTTATTCTCACCTTCAAGAAAGTGTGCTTACACTATGGTTTCCGCCCCACCATCAGACTCTTTTTCTACATTTATGACGTTCACTTTCCTCCAGGTGGTTATGGGTATATCTCCTTCCGGGCATGCCAAGGCCGTAAGCTGTTTGATTCTTATGAGGACTCAATCTAAGAATTCAAATGGCATTACTTTAAGGTTTTGGCTGCTTCCGGCAAGCGTGCCTTCTGGCTTGATCATGAGAACAAACCCTTCTCTTGGGTCTATTGGAACCCTGAGGTAAAAGATTTCACCATGTACAATCTGGAGCCATTGGAGATGGCTGCCTTCAAGTTTCTTGTTTCTCTTCCGAGCGGTTTGCCGAAGAGGAATAAGTTTACTTGTCGGTGGATTTTGGATGGTTCCGACACCGAAGTTGGAAAGTTCCTTGGTAAAGAATTGTTTTTTTTGCTTTGTTTTTTCTTTTGTTATTTTTGCTGTGTTAATTGTTGCTGACTCTTGACTTGTTTTGGTCTTGCAGATGACTTGTTGGATGTCAAGATGAAGAAAACTAAGCTCGACAATCTGATGGCTATGATGGCGGATTCGTCTAAGATGGGTCCTCGGACGGTTCTTCCGACTGGTGGCCCTTCCGCCACTGCCACTGCTGTTGCTGCTTCCACCTTCGCTGCTGCTGGTTCCATTCTTGTGGAATCCTCCTCTCAAGTGCCCCCACTCCGACTGGTTCTGAGACGCACAGGACGAAGAGGCAGTCTTCTAAGCGTGATCGTGCTAAGGTTGTGAACCTTGAGGGTGAGAAGGGGCTGCAAGAGGATCCCACCGCGGACTTGCAGCAAAAACGGCGGAAGAAGAAAGCTAAGGTGGATGATGCATTCGAGAAGGCGCTAGGGGAGGATTCCACTTGGGAGCATGATGTTGATCCCCTTAAGGTGGCCTTTCCGGAGGGTTTTAACTTTCAGAAAGCCCTGAATGCGGGTTTGACATCTACTCCTGTGAGGGAGGCCCTTACCAAGATGCCCCCGGAGCAGCTTCTTGGCGAGTCATACCATCTTTCTGCCAAGTCCCTCGCCTGTCTTCAGGTAATTTGAACACTTTGAGAGTGTTGATGAATATTTCATGTTTGTGTTGTACACTTTCTTACTCTTCTTTTTCTGGAGCAGGTGGGTGTGGAGACGTCTCTGGCCGCTAAGGTGAAAGCGAAGAAAGAGCTCTTGGCCGTCCTTGATCAGATTGAAGTTCTGAAGGGGGAGAGAGACTCGGCTCTGGTTTATCTGCCTCTTAAGGAGAAGGTAGATAACCTTGATGACCAACTCTCCGAGAGGACTACTGAGTATCGATTTGCTTTGGATCGGATTTCTCTCTTAGAGGAGGATAATAGGGTATTGAAGACCCAATTTGAATCCTCTCAGTTGTCTCTGGAGGGGGAGAAGAAGCGGTCGGAGGCGGCTGAGAAGCAGGCAAGGTCCCTTGCTACTCTGCTGAAGACTTGCCAAGCGGATTTGAGTAAGGCTACTGAGGCGTCTGAGTATTGGCGCTCTGAGTGGCAAAAGCTTGGAACCAAGGTCACAGAGATGTGCCAGGAGACTTTGGACATATGCTTGGACCAAGTCTCACATCTCTGTCCTGGTGTAGATTTTTCTGCTATAACTTTGAAGTCCCGATGGGATCCGAAAGGTAGGAGGATCTTCATCCCTCAAGAGTCGGATGTAGAGGAGGAGCTTCCGCAGGCTGAGGAAGTCTTGCCGGAACAACATCCAAGGGTTACCACTCAGGCTTCCAGCCGGCGGCTGGAGATGTGGCAGGAGTTAATGGGGAATGCCCCACTTAAGTTTTGTAATAAATACTTTTTAATTTGAGAATTTGTTTGGGTGGCACCTGTGGGGTGCTTTTTCTTTGTGGATATTTTGGTCACTTTCTGTGGCCTTTGCTGTTTTCGAATATTTGCTTTTCTTGGCCACTTTCGTGGGCTTAAAGAATATTTTGCTTCGCTTTTGATTTTACATCTTAGCGTTTTATGCTTTTCCTTTGCCCTTTGGCACTTGGTGATGCCTTTTGCTTGGCGCACTTTATTTACTGTGCTTAAGTTTGCTTATCGCGATGTCCTTATTCTTAGACTATCGGTTTTGCATAACTTGTTTGTTTGCAGCTCAGCACCGGGTGATCAGTCCGGTGAGGTGCCATGGTGTTTGCTCCGACCACTTTATGGGTTGCCCTTTGGGATAATTTTAAAGCCTTAACTCTGGCTCCCGGGCTCTTTGTTCTCTTTTTGAGACTTAAAAGAAATGCATGATAAATAATGTTTGATAAGTAAACAACAAGGAGTGTAAAAGTGAAATACTTGTTTTATTAATAACAGCCAAGGTGGCCGGAACGCTTACATGCCTCGTTAAAACCTCGTCATCTGAAAAACCCTCTTGGGGAAAAAATAAAGATGGGAGGAAAAAGAGTACATGCTGCTACGTTCTGTTTACATGTGGTACCCTTTTAGATTTGTTATGTGCCAAGTTCTTGGCACTTGTGCCCCTTCAACTGTACGGAGCTTGTATGCCCCTTTTCCGAGCACTTCGACCACTTTGTAGGGGCCTTCCCAGTTTGCCTCTAGCTTCCCTTGGGCGGCATTCTTTCCTCCAATGTCAGCCCTTCTTAGTACCAAGTCTCCTTCTTCGAGCTCTCGACTCTTCACCTTCTTGTTGTATCAGGCTGCTAAGAGTTCATTCGCCGCCTGCTGTCTCATTCTTGCTTCTTCTCGGACTTCATAGATTAGATCTACGTCATCTTCCATATGCAAGTTGTTTTCTTTCGGGCTGTAGCTTGAGACCCGGTCGGTTTCCTCAGCTAGCTCTAAAGGGACCATTGCCTCTATGCCATAAGTAAGTCGGAAGGGGGTTAGCCCCGTCGACGATTGTTCTGTAGTTCTGTATGACTAGAGGACCCTTCCGAGCTCTTCCGCTCAGCAGCCTTTCTTGTCGTCGAGCCTCCTCTTTAATCCGTTTAGGATTATTTTGTTCATGGCCTCGACTTGTCCATTGGCTTGGGGGTGCTCAACTGAGGAGAATTGCTGATGGATGTGGAAACCTTGTAGAAATTCTTTGAATTTTTTGTCAGCAAATTGGGTGCCATTGTCAGAAGTGATAACTCTTGGTACTACAAATCTAGTAATTATGCTGTTCCACACAAACTTCCAGCATTGGGCCGATGTGATCGATGCGAGTGGTTCTGCTTCCACCCACTTGGTGAAGTAGTCAATGGCTACAATTAGGTACTTGACCTACCCGGGTCCTTTTGGAAAAGGGCCAAGGATGTCTATTCCCCATTTGTCAAACGGCCAAGGTGAGGCAATGGTTGACAGTTTGGTGGCCGGGATCTACTGCACATTGGCGTGCTCTTGCATCTTTGACACTTTCTGATGTATTGCACGACATTAACCCTTATTTGGGGCCACCACACACCGGCTAGGAGGATTCTCTGGACGGTGTTTTTTACTCCTTGGTGCTGACCGCAGGCTCCTTCATGCACTTCTGCTATGATGGTGGGGACTCGTTCTTTCTCGACGCACTTGAGCAGGGGCATAGCCGCTGCCCTTCGGTACAACTCTCCACCCACCATTACATAATTCAATGCATCCCTTTTTATGATGTTTGCTTCCCATTTTTCTTTTGGGAGGATTCCTTTTTTGAGAAAGTCGATGATGGGTTTTTTCCAACTGTTCTCGATTGAGATTACAAGCATTGCTTGGGGTTCGTCAATGGAGGGCTTCTCTTTAATCTCTTGGATCAATGTGCGGTTGCTTCCGCTTGGTTTGGTACTTGCTAGCTTTGACAAGGTATCCGCTCGTTCATTCTCTTTCCGAGGGATGTGCTTCACTTGTACTTGCTTAAAAGAGCTTTGAAGCTCTTGGACCTTGTCTAGGTACTTAGCCATTTGGGGTCTTTGGCTTGATAGCTTCCGTTCATCTGAGAGGTGACAATTTGAGAGTCAGATCTAACTTCTAGCTCTGAGATTCCGACCTCTTTTGCCAGTTTTAAGCCTGTTATCAGGGCTTCATACTCCGCCTGGTTGTTACTTGTTTGAAATTGGAATTTCACTGCCATCTCTATGATGACTCCGTCTAGTCCTTCTAGAAGGACGCCTCCGCCGCTTCCTTTGTTGTTTGAGGATCCATCCACATGGAGGACCCATGCTAAAGAATCGGGGTTTGGGGCGTTTGGGGTGAGCTCTGCAATGAAGTCAGCCATTACTTGCCCTTTTATTGCTGTCCTTCCTTCATAACTGATGTGGTACTTTGAGAGCTCCACTGACTAGCTCAGCATTCTTCCGGTCAGATCCGGCTTCTGCAACACTTGTCTTAATAGCTAATCCGTTTTTAGTTTTGACAACAATTGGATGAGCTTGGAAATATTGCCTTAGCCTTCTGGCGGTTACTATCAGTGCAAAAGCTAGCTTCTCCAACCTTTGGTATTTCAGCTCCGCCCCTTGGAGGGTTTTGCTTACGAAGTACACAGGTTGCTGCATTTTATTTTTCTCTTGGACTAGGGCTCCAGCGACTGCTTCTTCAGTTGCGGCCAAGTAGACTATGAGGGGTTCTTTTGGTTCCGGCTTGACTATGATTGGGGGTGCGAATAGGTACTCTTTGAAGCTTTTGAAAGCTTCTTCGCACTCTTCTATCCACTTGTATTCCGCCCCTTTTTTCATTAACTTGAATAGGGGGCCGCTTTCATAGCTGAGGCTGCTAGGAACCTAGAAAGGGTCGCTAGTCTGCCGGTCAACATTTGTACTTCTTTTAAAGACTCTGGTTACTTCATAGAGATAATGGCTTGGCACTTTTTCGGGTTAGCCTCAATTCCTCTGTTGATCAGCATAAAACCGAGGAATTTTCCGGCTTCTACTGCGAAAGCACACTTTGCCGGATTCAAGCGCATTTGGTGCTCCCGTAATTTGCTGAAGACTTTCTCCAAATTGGGAATTAATTCTTCATCCGCCTTTGCTTTCACTAGCATGTCATCTACATATACTTCGAGAATGCCCCCGAGTAGTTCTTTGAATACTCTGTCCATGAGCCTTTGGTATGTGGACCCTGCAATCTTCAATCCGAACGGCATTACTTTGTAGTAAAAGCTTCCGATGGGAGTGATAAATGTTGTCTTCTCAGCATCTCTGGGATATATCGAAATCTGATTGTATCCGGAGTAACCATCCATGAACGAGAAGAATTTGTATCCGGAGGCTTTGTCCACCAATCCATCAATACTTGGGAGTGGGTATGGGTCTTTAGGACATGCTTTATTTAGGCTAGTGTAGTCAACACACATTCGCCACTTCCCGTTGCTTTTAGGTACCATGACCACATTACTGAACCATGTGGGGTATTTGATCTCTTTGATGAATCCTGCTTCAAGAAGGCTTTGAACTTGTTTCTTTGTTTCAGCCACCTTTTCCGGGCTTATACGTCGTAGCTTTTGTGCTACTGGCTTGCTACCATGGATGATGGACAGCTTGTACCTGGAGAAGTTCGGATCTATTCCGGGCATGTCAGCCGCTGTCCATGCGAAGAGATCGGAATTCAGCTTTAGAAACTGAGTTAACTTGCTTTTTAGTGCTTCCGGCAGGTTTTTGGCAATCATGGTCACTTGCTCGGAATGTTGTCCTATTTGGACTTGCTGGAGATCGCCTTCCAGCTTTGGTCTTTCATGGGCTTTCTTTTCTGGTGGTTCGAGATCCACTAGGAGGCACCCTTTGGCTTCTTCCGGCTTTTCTAGCTTCGGAAGTTGTTCTTTGGAGATGTGCAAAGTGGCATTGTGGCATTTCTCTGCTTCTTGCTTATCTCCGCGAAGTACGCCTACTTTTCCTCCGTCTATTATGAACTTCATTGTCGAGATGGAGGTTGCTACAACTGCTCCTATCCGGTTGAGGGTGGGTCTTCCCATAATCGCGTTGTAGGCAGAGTTATGGTTGACGACCAGCCACCTTACTTTTGTGCTTCTTCTATTTGGTGGGTCTCCAATGGTGGCCCATAGTGTCACAAATCCATCAGAAGTTACTCTTTCACTAGAGAAGCCGACTAACTCGTCGGAATGGCTCTCCAGATCCTTGTCAGTGAGTCCGAGTGCATCAAAGCAGCGTCGGAAGAGGATATCTGTAGAGCTTCCTTGGTCGATGAAGACGCGTCGGATTGTGGCGTCAATGACATCCATGGAGATCACAAGTGGAGGATTCAGGGTGTCAGTTGTTCTTCCAATCTCTTCCGAAGAAAATGTGATTTCAGGAGGTGGTTTATCATGCAATGCTCTAGGCATTATTTCCACGGCTAGGCATGAGTATTTGCTCCTTTTGGCCGCTTTCCGGGATGGTGGGTTACCTTCATCCAGAAGCCCTCCGGAAATCATCTTGATTTCCCTTCTGACCACGCCATCTTTGGGCTTAGTTTTTCCTTCGGTGGACCTTTCCGGGCTGTCCGCTCTTTGCCTTGTCCGCCTATCATCCCTCCGGTCACTCCTTCTTCCGGTATATTCACGAAACTTTTCCTTTTTCAAGCCTTTCTCGACAAACTCGAGGAGGTCACGGCAATCCTCTGTGTCATGACCGTTTTGCTTATGATACTTGCAGTAAGCATTTCGGTCTTCTCTGTGATTATTCTTGATTGCTCGTGGTGCAGGGATTCTTTCCACTTGTGATACTTCATGAAGGAAGGTTGTTAGCGAGGCATTCAGTGGATTGTAGTAGGATCTGCCGGAGCGCTGTTCCCGCCGGCTGCGATCTTCCCGCGGTAGATCCTTCCGACCAGCTTCTTTCTTGTCACGGTCAGTTTTTACTGCCGTCTGTCCTTCTTCTTGTTGTAAGTAATCATGAGATCTTTCTTGAATCTCCTCCATAGTTTTGGGTGGCCTCTTGGTAAGGCTTTTGAGGAATGGGGTATCCTCTCTGAGGCCTTTAACCAATGCCATGAGGGTTTCTTGACATTCGAGTCCTTCGATCTGAGTGCATTCAGAGTTAAAGCGGTCCAAATAGTCCCGCAGGGACTCTTCCGGCTTCTGCACGATCGAGTAGAGGTTCAGGCAAGTCTTTGGGAGCCTTCTACGAGTGGTGAAGTTTTTCAGAAAACCTCCAGAGACAGGTCGGAGAAGCTTTTAATGCTTCCGGATGCTAAAGAGTTGAACCATGTCAGCGCGTCCTTTTTAAAGGTCACGGAAAAGGCTTTGCACTTTGTAGCATCCGAGGCGTTCAGGAGCACCATCCTCTTGTCAAAGGCATCTAAGTGATGCTTTGGATCACTACTTCCATCGTATGGCTCCATATCCGTCGGGTATTTGAATTTTTTAGGGAGTTCTTCCGAGAGGATGGCGAGTGAGAAGGGATGTTTACTGGTGGATTTCCAACTACAACCGACGGTTTCCACGTGCGGGAACGTGAGTCACCCACCCCTTCGTCCTCGTCTGTGTATGTGAGCCTATTGCGGAGTTTTTCTTTCAACTCCCGGTCACGCTTTTCAACTTCCTCCAGCAAGGCTTGTTGCCTCGCGGCCATGGCTTCTGCCCGCTTGATTGCCTCGGAGGCGATCTCTGCCTCGCGAGTCTGTCTCTCGAGGAGTTCTCGTAGGGCAGTTTCCAACTGTTGGATGCGCTGGTTCGGGGGAACTATTCCCTTCTCCGGGGTAAATTGAGGGATGCTTTCGTCAGCACCTTCGTTGTTGAGTTGAGCGTCCACCATCTTTTAGCTCGGAGGTTCAGTTTTCGTCTCGCAACTCGATTCTAAAGTCTAGTCTCCACAGACGGCGCCAATGTTAAGCACAGGTGTACCGAACAATGATCCAATGGACCTTAATCGTGAGAGGGAGTAGACAGTGGGAATGAGGTATAGAAAGTGTTCCTTCCGAGGGGAAGCACTCGGAAGAGTCCGAGGGCTAATTCCGAAGAAGGTGATTGATGTGATGAGATGATAGCACTAGAATCCCAGAATTAGGATTATGAGTATTCTAGGGCTTATATAGTTGTGGGTGGTTAAGATTCGGATGAGATCTCTTCATGATCTCATCGAATCTTTCCTTTTTTAGTTTGATCCATGACTTATGGACCTTGATTATTGATTTAATAGATTGGGTCTTATTGGGTCGGTCCGTAACAGATTTATTAGTTGAACATACAGTTGAACTATTGATCCAAGTCTATTGTGGTCGTCGGTCAATGATTTATTAAATGTACGAAGTTGGTGGGAAGTAACAATGTGAAAGTGTGATGGCAGCATGGAATTGCAGGAGTGGCAATTGGCAAATGACAAAGGAAAGGAAACTGCATAGCCATAAGGTAATGTTTTAAGAGTGGAACGAGTACATGCATTTAGAAAACTGATCGAAAAAGAAAGAATACATTCGAAGAATGGTGTCGACTTAGAAACACATGAGATATGAATTTGTCTTTGATTTTATCCTTTAAGATTCTATGGAATTCAACATTGCGCCTTTTATCGCTCGGATAATAGTTCACCAAAATAGATACTTATGTTTTTGTTTAGATATACATATAACTCTCATGTTGTCTGTTGACATGTACAACTGTACAATTGCCATTTAACTTTTTTATGGATAAAAGTTTTACTATTTTTAAAAAAATAACATTAGGTCACGTTTCACTTGCACTTTTATTTTCTATTTTTATTTATAGTATTTTTTATTTTCAACTTTTATGAAAAAAATAATGTTATTGTTTTAATTATTATTTTTCAAAACATCTTAAAGATAAAAACTACTAATAAATAAAATAAAAAACAAAAACTAAATACAACTTTTGTGTTTATTTTTATTTATTTATTTTTACATTTTAAGATGCATATTGATTATTTATTTGATATAGATATACTCAAAATTATTTAAATAAATGTGTATATGACATAATAATTAAAATATCAATATATAATACTAAATAATCTAATGAAAATGTTGAATTATTTAATTATTTTTTAAATAATAATTTTTCATAAAATATTTTTATATAGATAGTTACCATTAGTCCATTTACTCTATTTAATTTCACTAAAATACTAACTAAGCAAAACCAAATAGAACACGGCACGTTGAAAATGGTGACTTCTTACATACTTAGGCCTTAAGGTACAAGACTTCAGGAACCAAAAAAAAGGTATAAGACTTGAGCAAATTATGTTCAAATTAGAGCTGAGTTCACCTCATCTTATCACCTATATGTTCAAATTATGTGACTTTTTAAGAGTAAATAGTTAAAATAGTATTTTAAATATCAATCATGCTAGGTAATCAATAAAAATTCAGTCAATATCAACTAATAATTTAAATTGGATGTTCTATTTCTTTATATTTCAGATGTTCTGTTTTTAAGTTTCAGATGTTCTATTTTTAAAAAAATATAAAGTTAGCTGATGTTGCTTTAAGTTTCAGATGTTCTATAACTTTCATTGTGGATTCTATAGACATTAGTTTCAGATGTTCTATTTTTTATTGGCTAATTTATTGGTTAGAAAATTATTGGTTACCAATACTTTTCCTTTAAATATATTTATTGATTAAATCAATTACTTAAGATTTTAATATTCAATTAAATTAGTTTTTGAACTTTTTAATGTCACAAAATCACATTCATTTCTACTGAGTTTTATTACTTGTTTATCGGAATTTTAATGTGTTTGTAAAGTTTTTAATTAAATTCCAAATTGGTTAAATTATTATATTGATTCTTATAGTTTTATCAATTTTTTTAATTAGCTCCCTATACTTTTTTTCTTTTTAATTAGGTCTCCATATAATATTCAATTTTACAATTAGATCCTACCATGACAAAAAAAAATTTAACGGAATATTCTACTAAAAAAAATTCTTTATTTGTTGAGGATTTGTGTAGTAGAATATTCCTTTTGTTTAATAGAATATTTTGTTAAATTTAGATTTTTCACGATAGGGACCTAATTGAAAGATGTATAATATCGTATAGAAATCTAATTAAAAAGAAAAAAAGTGTAAGGATCTAATTGAAAATTTGACGAAACTATAAAAATTAACAGTAATTATACATTTAAAATCTATATTATTATAGTTTTAAAATAAAGGGTAAAGCCTTTTAGGTCATGTGCTAAAACATGCATAACTGGTTTTCAAGATGTCATTGATAAGATTCGAAAATGTTTAGCTTCTTAGAAAGGCTAATTTCTTAATAGAGCTGGATGTGTATCAGTGTATGTCTTGCGAAGTCAATGAATGCCTCTATTCCCATATATATAATGTAAACTACTCTGTTTTCTCCTGGGGTTTGTGTAGAGATTGACAAATGTGTTTGAAAATTTGTATAGAATGAAAAGATGGACACTAGAGATCTTCATTTAAGTATTTAACCCCTTGTAAAACTCTTATTGCACCAAAAATGTATGGGGGGCTTGCTTTTACATACTCGCAACTTGTCAATATCTCTCTTCTTGGTAAATTGGTGTGACAATTTATTTCTAATCAAGATAAACTTCATTTGGATTAGAATTATAAAGCACAACTATGTTAGAAACGGGAATCTTTTACTGCTACGTTTACTACGACCTCTTTTATCATTTAGAAAGTTATTGTTAATGTGAAAACTCAAGAATGGGTTTGTTTGGAATATTGGGTCTCCAGACAACTCCTTTTAGTTTTTTCTTTGCATGAAATCTAGAAAGATAGGGGAGCGAATGGATTACGTTCATATTTCCGACTCTGATCTTTTGTATGAGTGATTTAATAGTTAATAATTCTTGGATCTTGCATGGTTCGGCTTCTACTCTCTATGATGCTCTGAAATTAGATATTCAAGCATGTACCCCTACCTCTACTAGTGTAGCTCCGGAATGGATTTGGACAGGTAAATACGATTAAACGGGATTTTACATAAACAAAGCATTCCAACAAAATACCACTGCAAATCCTAACATGAATATCACAATTCCACTAATTCTATTGCCCCCAATTTCTTTCGGTCACTTCTTGCACTCAGCCATCATCCTAGTCTCTAATGTTGTTATTCTTTCTTAAATCCTCTCGATTGGGTCAGAAGCTTCTATGGAATTGCCCCCTTCATTGTGCTGAAAAGAAGTCACGTATTCATCTAATCACACAAAGTATTTGCAATTCACACTCATTGTCCGCATACCAATTACATAACCATTGCAGCTAGAGAGAAAGAAAAAATCACAACACAAATTAGAAACCATTTCATACGTTAAAGTGTTGGCATCCAAAAAATAGCATGGTAGAATTGGATGAAGCCTTCAATAGAAATAAGATGGCATAATCTCCGCAGCTGCAAGTTGGTGTAACAAACTTCTTCTTCATCTTCCTCGAGGACCCTTCGATACTGCTCCCCCCAGATCCAATTGTAGCACTGCAACTCTCTCCCAAATGCCCTTTATCTCCGCCTTGTGATCTTGAATCTCTATCTTCCATAGCCATTCTCTTCCAAATCGTTCCAATGGTAATCGGAGATTTGACAAAATTAACATTCACTTGAAAAGGAATCTCAATTAGGACTCACATGATGTCGTTTGTCAATGTACTAATGGGTTAATGTGTCTCCATTTGCAATGCACAACTCACATGTGGCAGTGTCTTTGCCACATCAGATTCACGATTGACATGTCATTCTCGTAAACTACTCTTAACCAGTAATAGGGGTTGAAAAGTCTAATTTAATGGATGATTATTGATATGATTTTTTTACAATGTTTAGGGGTGACAATTTCCAATTACAAAATTTTCAGGGGCCGGAGAGAAATTTTACTCTATGATTTATGATATGGTATTGAAAATTTATTATTTATATATCTTATTTCGTACAATTTATGAAAACAAAAAATGAAGGAAACCATGAAAAATCATTGTTTGATTTAAACATCTTTACTTCACCAAAAAAAAAATCTTCACCAAAAAATAAAAACATCTTTAAATAATCCACCCAAATTGCTCATGAGAAAAAAAAATATAACAAAAGTTTTTTTCTTTTTAAGTCATGCTACCAACAATTAAACAATATAGTTCACAACAAAAAAGAATTGCAAGTATATATATTATCTTGGATTTGCGTTTATTCTACTTAACTCTTTTTCTCTCTACGTATACTTTCCTTTTTCAAATTCATATGGACTATATTATTCACTTATTCATATATAGATCCAAAGTTGCATTTCTTTTTTCAAGTACAAGTTTATTTATTTATTTTTTCATCAAAGGAATAAGCATTCATCACTATTGAAAGAAAAAAAGACCATTATATTATTTTCCACGCTATGAATTTATTATTTTAAAATGGCATGTATCATTTATTAATTTTTTCATTTTTTTATTTGTTTATTGTTTTTTTCTTACTTACAAATTTAAAATTTTAAAACATATAAAAAAAGAAAGAAGACGTAGAAGAAAAGTAAATTTAAGACAAAATATTAAGGAAAAGAGATATAGAAAAAATTAAGACGCAAAAGTTACGAAAGAGAAAGAAAAACAAAGACCTCATAAAATAGTTTTCTAATTTTAAAATATTAAGTTTTAATTTTATTAATATTTTCTTTTAAATTAAATTTTAAAATTTGTATTATAAAAAGATAAGTTAGATTTGTTAGTTAGAATAATATTTTTTTGGCATAAAGTTATGATATTATTATTTCATTTGAATATAGTATTGACAAAATTTTAATGTTTTGTTGGAAAATAATGTATATGTCACTATATTACTAGATGAATAATATTTAATTATAAGGGTGAATAATATATTAATAAAAGTTTTGAAATTAATTTTTTTTAAAAAGAATAAAAAAATGGCGGAATATAAATGTTTAAAAATAAAATGTTTCTTAATTTATAAGACTATCAGAGTTATACATGGAAATAGCATATTTGAATATAAATTTTATGAATGCTCCAAATTAAATAGGTTAAAATAATAAATAAAATTAATAACATTTTTATAGATAATTACTTTTTAAATTATGTTTGTAAATATCTTCATTTTGTTAAACATAATAACAATGTAATGAATTTCTTTTTTATACTTTATTTAATTCAAATGTATTCATTTTAAATAATAAAAAAACTTATAAAATTTTATTTTGTTTTTGAATATTTTATTATTTTATACTTTAGAATTTCTTAAAAACAATAGAAAAGCGATCGAATAGTCACAACAGTCCTTATATATAAATGAGAGTAGACACTATAAATCTATAACAAAGATTTTAAAATTGTTTTTTATGAATTTTTTCAAATTGACGGATGGTAAATTAAATAGTTAAATTTTAGTATCGTATTAAAATATTATTTTTTTAAAATATTGCTTTTCATTTTTTAAAATGTAGCTTAAAAAATTAAACTTTTTTAAATTGATGATTTTTGCAATTTTTACGGGAGTAGTTGTCACGAATGAGCTTCCGTTTCAAGAGCACCTAGTCATTTAATCATTCCCTTTTGGAAATAGTTAACAGAAAGCTAATTAAACAATGCAATTTGCCTAAAGATAAGATCGTCATGCTTCCTGGTCTTCCAAATATATATATTTTTTTGTCATGTACCTTCTTGCTTTGTATTAATTATTCAATCCACTTGTAACACCTCCTCCTCAAAACCCTCTTGTCCCTGCTATTGTCTTTTTCTCTCCCTTTCTTCTCTTCCTTCTCTAGTCCTCTCCCTCTCTCTCTTCCTTAATGATTTAAGTATTGTTTTAGAACATTCACTGTCCACATAAATAATAAGTCTCCTCACTGTTTAGATCTTTAATTAAGGGTTACGTCTTACATGACAAATTACAAAACAATCATTCTAAAAACTCAGTAAATCGATTTATTGTATAAAATTATAATATGTTTGATATTTATTGAAGAGTTTGATTATGTTATTTTATATAAAAGTTAATTATCTTACAAATATAAAATACATATAAAAAGTGTATAAATTAAAATGTTACATATATTTATATATAAATAAATAGTAATTGATTTAGTGATTAATTTATATGATGTTGTTATTATGTTATTATAACAAATTTAATATTTATAAATATACATAAATATGTGATATCTCGGACTAATTTTCAGTATTTATGTTAATATTTTTGTTTATTAATAAATATTCATATACACATGAAACACATAAACACATGATATACTCATTTACAATAAATATTATATGTGTATCTAATGTGTTTGTGTGTACACCTAGCATTATTGTTTATTTATATTATGAAATATTGTTTGTTAGCAAGAGTTAAAAGTGAAATTTAATTATGTTGGTCTAATTTTAATAAAAACTATTTTCATCACTTATATTTCACTGAAAAAAAAAACTTATGCTGCATTTTTCTTTAAAATTTAAGGAGAACCAGTGAATAACATCGTTCTTGTAAAATGTTTCTTTTTGGAAGAAGGAGAAGAAACTAGTGACGGAAAGAGAACCCTGAAGTGCATACATGGCGTTTTCTAATTGGACAGGCTTTACCCGCTAAAAAGAGAAAGCATTGACTTGAATGAAAACCATCCCATCTTGCTTGGCACATGACACTTCACAGTTCACACTTCCCTTCCCTTCTCTTCCCTTCTCTCATTTCTCAATTATAATTTATTTATAGCTACCAATCATTCATCCCATCTTAGTAGTTTCCCAACTACTACTATTACTACTTTTACACTATCGTTACTACTCTCAATCTTCTCTTACTTCTTTCCTCCTTTTGTAAGCTTCTTCATCACTTCACTTTTTTTTTTTAATTTTTTTTATGTATTTCTTTTCCACTTTTTTGTAAAAGCTTCCATTTTCACTCACTCACACTTCTCAAGAGCCTTTTCCCCCCTCTTTTCTTTAATTTACATAATTTTATTCCAAGGTACCGTGTTTCGGATCAATTTTGGTGAACTTGATCTACTTTTTCTCACTCTCTTCCGTTTGGCTTACTGATTCATGCAAAAGTTGAATTGTTAGTTTTTTTAGTAACTTTTAATTTTAATTATATATTTTTTAATCTGCTAGTTTCGGAAACCGAGTAAAGAAATTCTTTCGTGGTTGCTATGTTTTGCAGATGCGGAACAGAATTCATAGACGCCAAAATCTGTGATTGATCGAGTTTTTTATAATACATGGTTTACATGAGGTGTGTTTGATATGAAAAGTTTTTATTTTTATTTCTAGTTGTGTTTGATGATCATAGCATCGGGGTTTTGGGGAAGTAAGAATTGCCCTTCAATTTATCTATATATCTATATCTTTCATTGATGGATGGATTATATTCAATTTTTTTCTTTGCTTAATTATGAAAGTGAACTTTCCCTTCATACTGGAACATATTAAGAATAGTATAATCAAATAATTCAAATTTCCCTTCCCATCTGGTTGTCCAAATCTCAATATCTTATCACACAGGGAATGAGAGTGAAGTAAAAAATTGGACCTCTGATTGATGCTAAAAACCAAAATTAAAATATCTGTCACTTTTTTTAGCTTTTTTAAACAACTGTATTGAACATTGATTCCTGTACATAACTGTGAAAAGCCAATTTACCTATTTTAATACTTCTCTTGTATGTTGATAGCAGCTAGAAGTGACACAGTTTGATAAACTGAGACATCAAGATGTCTTACAACAGAAGGGGGTCTGATCCGCCGCCGCAGAGGCGGATACTGCGGACTCAGACTGCTGGGAATTTGGGGGCAGACCCAATCTTGGACAGTGAAGTGGTGCCTTCCTCACTTGTTGAGATAGCTCCCATTCTTCGTGTCGCTAATGAAGTAGAGGCTAGCAACCCAAGGGTTGCTTATCTCTGTAAGTTTCTGCTGTATTGTATTTTCTTTGTATAACTACAGGTGGAGGTTATTTGACATGGTGCCATTTTTGGATGGTTTGTTTTTGGATAAATTCTTATTCTGTTATAATGTGAAAGCAAAAAGGTCAATGTTTTGGAAGTTAGCAGCTTTAGAAATGTTTGACAACATTCGGATTTCATTGATGATATGTGAGAAAAGAAAGGAATGTGATTTTAGGCTTGCTGATTCGTTCACTAGAATTTTGCCTTCATCAGAATTGTTACTGAGTGTTGTATTAAGAATGGCTTTGTGTATTTTTCTAGCGTGGGTGATTTATATAGTCCTGATCCAATCTTTCTATGAATGCTTCATGTTATTATGTAAATTCTTTAAATAAATGTATTGCTTTTAAGAATTTCAATGATTATTAGTTTGTAAAAAATCACCAAGTGAGGCTCTTTGCTATGCAGTTTCATCTTTCCACCTTTGCTTTTATTGGTTAGGTCAACGGGTAACTGCTCTTCATGTAATCCACAATCCGTTAGATCTATCAGCTTATTGATTGCATATTAATTAATTGTTTGCTATCTGAGACTGCTGTCATGATTTTTTCTTTTAATTTTGCTGAGTTTGTCACCAACATTGAGATGCTTTCTGAACTCGATGTTATGTTCTTCACCTAATGTCTGTGTCCTTTTTTGTGATTAGGTCGATTTTATGCCTTTGAAAAGGCTCATAGATTAGATCCGACATCTAGTGGCCGTGGTGTTCGACAGTTCAAAACTGCTCTTCTTCAACGTCTAGAAAGGGTAAACTCTTATTTGACCAGATAAGAATTTCCATGTCTCATTCTTCACTATTTAAAACCATTTTAGTATCATTTCCTTTTCTAAGCAATAAATTTGACAGTTAAGATAATTGCCAAGGCTCATTATTGATCTCTTATTCAAGTATGTTAGTGAACCAGCAAAAGGCCAAAGGATTGTTGCACAGATTTGAAATTCTTTCTCTGGAAATACAAAGACATGTATTTTTTTTTAATTCTTTGCAGGAAAATGACACAACATTGCAAGGAAGAGTTAAGAGTGATGCTCGCGAAATGCAAAGCTTTTATCAGAATTACTACAAAAAGTATATTCAAGCATTGCAGAATGCGGCTGACAAGGACCGGTCAGTTTACAGTCTATTCTCATTGGCTTGGTTATAGATCTCATTATCACACAATCATATGTGAATACTTGTAATTTTTTCTCGGTATATAATTTCTTTGTTTTATCCAAAATAAATAACTAATTTACCATTAACTTCATATACTTACCCAGTGCCCAACTCACAAAAGCATACCAAAC
>JASCZI010272229.1:38726-49294 GCA_036250425.1 Stylosanthes scabra
TCCTGAGAAAAGTTGGGAATCCTGGTGGGAAAAGGAACATGAGCATCTCCACCACTCGGGAATGCGTGGTATTATTACTGAGATTATACTATCCCTCCGCTTTTTCCTGTATCAATATGGGCTTGTGTATCACCTCTCAATCACTAATAAGACTCAAAGTGTTCTGGTAAGTGCTTTTGGCAAATGGCTCCCTTCAGGCATACTAGGCTGCTCATGGTTCTTGAAACTAGAATTTCATTTTAATCATATTTACTTTTGGCTTACAGGTTTACGGTTTGTCATGGTTGATAATCTTCGTAATCTTGGGTCTAATGAAGGTAATGGCTCAAATTATTGTGTTTTATATACTAAAATACTGTCATAAATCTTTGTTCGAGAAATCCTAGAGACATCTTCCCCACAATGGAGGAATAAGAAATTCTGTTTATATGCATATTCATGAACTTAAGCATTATTTTACTTGAAAAATCACTACAAACTAAATAGCAACTATTGAGCCTTGTTCAACTGAGTAAGATCAACTACATGGGTTAGCTATTGCCATAGTGAACTCAACAATTAATTAAAGAGCCAAAATTCAGGGAAGATTCAAATGTCTCATGAGTAAATGATGAGTTAGGGAGTTCTTATGTTATTTCAGTTAAATATTTTGAACATCACAATAGTAAAAGCTCATATCGTTATTCATTCAGTTCTCTTTCCATTGATGATGTAGACATTGTTGATCTTTTCTGTCTGCATAATGATTGGCATAATTTTGATGTTGTATAAGCTAGAGATTTAGCGAGAAGTGCTAATCACGAAAACAATATCAATACCTATTGAATTCTTATTTTTTTTGCAATCTGTTCACTGTCATATTAACCCTTTCTATACAATGATGGTGCTATTTTGGCAGGGTGTATCTGTTGGCAGGCGCCGCCTCAGTGCAGATTTCCAGCTTTTGTTTCGGTTGATTAAGGGTTCCATTTTCTTAACATTCCTTGCCACCTTCATAATATTGATAGCAGTCGCAAACATGACAATCAAGGACATAGTTGTCTGCATTCTAGCTGTAATGCCAACAGGCTGGGGATTGCTGCTGGTCAGTTCTCACATTCTTTTTATGGCATTTGTCTTTCGTCAAATCCTCTATAAAATTGAAATTTCATTGCTGATGATATATTTATATATCTGATCATGTATAGGTGTGCTCCATCTTTCATACTCATTGAATTTTCTTTTCTCTCTTTCACAGATTGCACAAGCTTGTAAGCCAGGCATTCAACGTGCTGGTTTTTGGGGTTCTGTCCGGGCGCTTGCTCGTGGATATGAAGTTATAATGGGTTTGCTTCTCTTCACACCAGTTGCTTTCTTGGCATGGTTCCCATTTGTTTCAGAGTTTCAAACAAGAATGCTCTTCAACCAAGCCTTCAGTAGAGGTCTACAGATTTCGCGTATTCTTGGTAGACAAAGAAGGGATCGGTCCTCCAACAACAAAGAGTGATCATAACCTTCTGTTGTACAGAGTTTAATTTGGATCGATATCATTGTAAAAATATTTAAATAAATCCATCACATGTTATATAGTATATAGTAGTTATATGATTGGTAAGGTATTTCTTCAAAAATAATTGTTAGAGTATTTTGGTAATGTGAGAATAGCTAAGTAGATCAGTTTTAGATAGATGTTTTACAATGATAAGGATTCATAAAAGTAGATCATATGTATATTTGTATCAGTTTTGTAAATGTTATGTTACAGCGTATTCCCAAAACGTTGTATACTTGTATATTATTATGTCTTATTATGCATTATGTCTGACTGAACTTATATTTGCAAAATCATAAATTAACAATCAACAAGAATTCTCTTTGTGCAATAATTCCCGGTGACTAAGTGATTTGGTCAATTAAATTCAACCAAGTCACTATTGTTCATAAACACATTGTTTATGTGTGCCTCTCTCCCCTAGTGCCTCTCTCAAAGCAGTGAAATAAGAAAAAAAGAACATGAATGTATAAGAAAAACGAATAGAAATCATAAATAGAATTGATTGCAATTGATTTGGTTTGAAAGCAGTTCGGAGTTGAAAGCAGTAAATAACAATGATAATAAAAGAGTATCCCGGCTGTGGATTGAAATACTGTGCATCCTTATAATAACTGTTACGTCCCAGATCGGATGAGGTGTCACCTAGGAGGAACCTCCACATATCCGTGGCATACTAGCGATGAGATACTGATCCCACGATGGACTCGAGTTAACCCGCGTTACCGGATCGAACGAACAAGGGTGCGGTGTATGGCGGTGGAGTCAGCGATCCAACCCACTGATCAGTTGCTGAACTAATGCACTCAATTGGACTGGCGTTGGAGTTTGCGATCCAACAACTGGGGTTGAACGGACTCTTTAGAAACCTTGCTGTCACCAGGTCCTAATGCACTTGTACCCGTTATCACCGTGGTGAATCCGTGTTGTAGGAACCTTACCCTTTTTGCTAGCAGAGGCGTATGAATAGCATTACGGGTTTAACCCGTTCCTCTTCATCCGATCTTAAGGGGATTCGCAGCTAAGGTCATTTGCATATTTCACCCCACAGCCGAGACACTATGGGACTCTACTCACGAATTGCGAAAATCATAAAAGCAAGAAAATAAATCGGCAGCATAACAGTATGAAAAAGCGTAGTTTGCAGGAAAATAAACGGACAGAATAACGGTAAAGTAATTCGATTAAAACTGAAGTTTGACAGAATAACAGTAATATATAAAGAAAGAAACAATAAAATAAAAAAGTCTGGCTAGTGAATGGACAATAAACCTAGAACGGAACCCTAAATACTAAGCTAAATGTGGAAGTGGGTTCCCTTGAAATGGTGAAAGGCTCTTCTATTTATAGATGCTGAAACCCCCTAATGCGTACGCATGGAAGCTTCATATGTGTACGCATTAGTGCCGAATCCACCAAATGGGTGTGCCGCCCAAGGCAGGGATGCGTACGCATGGCTTCCTTCTGTGCGTACGCATGGAGTCCAGAAATGCCCTTCTAGGTTTTGTTGCGATCCTTTCATTCCTTTCGCTCTTTCCGGCCACTTTCGCTCCGAACTTTGCATGTTAAATCCTGAAATACTTAAGCACACACATCAAGGCATCGTGCGGAACGGGAAACAGTTCAAAACAGAGTAAATACTGGCTGAAATAGCAGATAATTACAATTACAGCCCTAAGGAACTACTAAGTGCAATTATACCTATTTTGCTAGTGTTTAAGTGGTGAAAGGGTGATAATTAATCAATTAACGCTATGAAATTGCCCATCGGAACAGATTTCATCAATAAACAACGAACATGTTTTATAGTTGACACGAATAGGTTTAAAACCTGTTTGTTTGCGTTTAAATTTTATGTTCGTTCTAATAGTAATATTCTATTCCGGTTCACTTGAATGGACTTGGATGGAGAAAAGAAATATATATGTAGCATGATTATTTTCTAAACATATTTTCAGCTGCCACCCTTTTATTATCAGGAGTGTTGTTGTATGTTGTTATTGTTGTTTTTTTTTTTTTTTTAACTAACTAAAAGGCGCCTTTAAGGAAGCATTTTCTTCACACGATGTGCACAAAGGAGACAGTATTTAAGAAGTCACTACAATGAAAAAAAGCGTCCTCGGGGTTTTAGGTGAAAAAAAAAATTATTTAAAACTAATAAATTTTTATTAATATGTTAAAAAATGAAACATAATACCATTAATTAATTAATAATGTTAGACAAAATTGGTTAAATTAATGTGAATACTATATTCTTTTTATGAATAATAGTTTTGATAATATTATTTATACACCTATCTTACTCAATTAAGCTCAACCAAGCATGTACAATCCATTCTCACCAAAAGAAGAGTGCATACACGCGCTCTTCTTCTTCCTTCTCCTTCTCCTCCGTTTTTGTCATCATATTGTTGCTGTTGTTGTTCTTCTTCTTATGCATCTATATATTATTAGGAGAAATAAACAATAAAATTAAGAAGAATAACACGCTTGAAAAAAAAGAAACAAGAGAAACCAGAAAAAAAAAAAGGTGCATTGTGAGAGAGAAGCACATCAAGATAAAAAGTTTGCTTTGAATTCATTAGTTAAATTACTTATTCATAAAAAATGATTGTAATACTTTTTTATTAGATAAAATATAATATTTCCACCAATTTTCATCATTAATTAATAACAGTCATGCTATATGTACACATCTTTTCTCCATCAAATCCATACAAGTGAACTCAAACATAATATACTATTAGAACGAATAGAAAATTTAAAAGCAAACGAACTTGTTTAAAACCTGATCGTGTCAACTATAAAACATGTTAGTTGTATATATAAATTCATGTTTATGCACGAACAGAATATTACTACCAGACCGAACGGAGAATTTAAAAGCAAACGAACAGCTTTTAAAACATATTCATGTCAACTATAAAAACATGTTCGTTATTATATAAGTTTTTGTTCGTTTTTCACTTGGATGGTAAAAAAAAATGTACATCTAAATTAATTGAATTAATAATATTAGACATAATGGGAGACAACTAACAAAATAATAATCCATGGTAGGCATCAGCGTATTATTATGCTATTGTGCTACCAAAATATTAATTAACCTATTTTTTCTAATATTATTAATTAACTCTTTATTATGTTAAATAAAATGAAGAATGTTTATTTAAAATTATGGATTTTTTATTATTATAATAAATAATATTTGCGATTAAAATTTGATCGGATCCTCTAACACTACGTCCAGGGGTTTAGGTGAGTCAATGAGAATATAAGGGAAAATATTCTGAAATAACCGTTCTAATCAACATACCACGTTGGTAATTTGATACAAGAAACAATAGTAGTTACATTTAAAGAAAGTTTTAGGAGCAATTATAAGGGACCAATTAAGGAGCCCACACCTTAATGATGATAGATTAGTTATTAGAGTTTTTATGGGTTTCTACATAATAAATCTTTATTTGCTCCTTATGGATTACATTATGTGGGTCCCTAACACTACTCTTACATTTATTAATCATAACAATCACCACACCAAATAAACCGAAAAATCTTTATGCCTCCGCACAAATTTAATTCTCTTTTCTCACTCTACAACTTTATCCAAAGTGTTTAAATCTCTATCATAAACATGCAATTACATTTTGAACTTATTAAATGTACCCACTTAATTTATTTATCAATCTTAATTTTTATTTATGTTCAATAGCATCAAAATTGAATTAACTAGATATAAATTCGCACGATACGCGGCTATGTATTTGATGCTCGAAATCTTTTCGGACTTCCGGACTTTCATCGGTAAGTGCACCGGATCATATCAAGTAATAAAAATGTGAGTAGAGTATCGTTCCCATAGAGATTAACTGACTAATCAATAATGATCAATTAATTCTCTAATTAGATTAAAGAAAATATCAAGAGAGATATAATATATCTAAACTAATCCTAATTAAATCAAACAAATCAAAACAAATAAAAAAAATCAAATCTAATATTATCCTAATTAATTCTAATAACCTAAAATTATGCAAAATCAATTAGAATTTAATAAAATCACCAATTTAACAACTTGGACAACAACTAATTAATTGAGGAAAAATCAACAATAATGAGAAACAAGCCAAGGAACAAGAGATATTCACCCAAACATAACCCTAATTTAAATAACCAAGTTACTTCTCATGCAAGCAATCATCAATTCACAAGAACGCTAATTAACTAAACACTAATCTCTTAGTGATTTAGTTTCTCTAATCCTAATTAATTATTAATCTCTTAATTAGTCAAATAGGAAGACAGGTGAAGATTAATCCTAGTTCAATTATGTGAATTACAAAAGAGATTAAATTCACATAAACAATAACATAATCAATCAACTAATTATCTCTAATTTATTGATTAATTATGAAGTTCAATTACCTAAACACAAACAATTTCAATATCTTCTCAGATTAATAAAATTTTAGGTTAGAAGCTTGATTACCTCTCGGTCAAGTCAAGTTTCATAAAAATTGAAACAAAGGAATTGAATCTTGAATGAGAAAGCTTGCAATTGAAAGAAACTTGAAATCAAATTATGGATCCATGCTTGGGATAAACAGAGCCTTCATCCATAGGCTTGATGAAGAATTAGTTATGCATGATGAAGATGAACAACACAGCAGATGTGAAAGAATTCATGGTTCAGAACGTAATGAAGAATGGAGAAGAAATAGAGAAAAACTTGAAATTAAAGTTACTGTGGAAAGAGGCAGAGCAAAAAAGTGTGTCTCTCTTAATCTAATTTTATCTATATATACTAATCCTAGACCTAATTTACATTCACTGATCGTCATAAAGCTTGCAGAGTTGGGCCTTGGGCTGAGTTAGGGAGAGGTCATGCTGGAGTCACACTGGGCCCATGCCCAGGCGTGACTTGTTGAGTGAATCACGCCTAAACCATGCCATGACTTGGTCTTGGCGCGAATTTGTATGTGATGATGGCCACGTCTGGAGCACGCTGTAACTTGGTTCTGGCGTGGTTTGGGCCTTGGTGCACCACGCCTAGGCGTGGTGAGTGGTGAAAGCCCATGCCTAGGCGTGGTTAAGGCGCGGATTGGGCGTGGTGTGTGGCCTGGATCATGCCTGGCCCATGCTATGGCGTGAGTTTAGGCGTGGTTTGGTGCTTCCAAGCTTCCCTGTTTCTCTGTTTTCTTCTTCTTCCTCTGTTTCTTTTGCTCCTAACTTCTTTTCTCTGTTAATTCCTGTAAAATATAACAAAACACTCAAGATAGTAAATGATTATAAATTAAGTATATTTACTTGAGTATTAAGCTAAATTACCATTAAAAGCAAATGATGAAATGAGGGCTTAAAACCATTAATGATGCACTGATGCGTAAACGGCAAGTGCACCGAATCGTTCAAGTAATACCACAGTGAGGTGGATATCGTTCCCACGAGGAATAAAGGACCAAGCAATACTATCCGTTAGTCACACTAAGCAGATTCGAATAAAACCTTGAAAGTAGTGATGATGAATGATTCGAAAATAAGAGAAAACAAATAAGAACAGAGTGCAGAAAATATTACTTGAGATTAATATGATGAATGGAGTGTTAAGAGCTTCGGAGATGTCTTTCCCTTGAGGGCCAATGCATACATTCGAATATCAATTATAGGTTATCAGTTATCAAGTACAACAATCTAGTGTAACTAAGCCCTAATCTCTTAGTGACTCAGTTTCTAATTACCTAATCAAAAGCTAATCTCTTAGTCAATCAATTAAATAACTAGATGAAGATCTAAATCCAATTCTAACCCTTATGAGTCTCAAAAGTGATCCTAGATTAGATTACATGTTACTATATCCAAACTAGTTCTAATCCAATTTTAACCCACAGAATTTTAGTTGCATAACAATTAGCTTGACTATCTCTAGTTAGACCTAATCATTATGTGATCTAATTTCCAGCTAGCATAAATTGATAGACCTCTCGATCTTATTAATCTAGCCCTAGACAAGTAGAGAACACCTCTCGGTGATTCTAAACCATTGGGATGAAGAACGGAAATTTAAATCATACTTAGAAGATAACTGAAAATACCTCAATGAATTAATAAACGAATGTACAAAGTGACTACCTCATGCTGGGTGAACAGAGCTCCTCACCCTTAACAATGGAGGGTTTAGCCTTACATAATGAAACTAGATCTAAGAATAATGGAAAAACGTCTATGCTGAAGTAAGTGTGTAACCCTAGTGGTTAATTTACTTCTTATACCTATCCTATTTAAAATTCAAATTCAAATTACAATCTAATCTAATCCTAATCTTATCCTAATCTAATCCTAATCTAAATTCAAATCAAAATCTAATCTTATCTTAATCTAATCCTAATCTTATCTCCTATGATTACAATTCTTATCTCTTCACTTGATCTCCAATCAATCTTCACTTGAATCTTCTAAATGTGTCCTTGATTGATGAATGGATTTGAGGCTTGAAAGATCTTGGTTGAAGTGGTCAAAATAGGCTTCTTGGATGTTGGAATTCATCTCCCATGTATAACGTGGGTTTCTCCACGTATAACGTGGGCATTCTGCACTTGCTGTCTTAATTCCCACGTATGACGTGAGAGCCTCACGTATAACGTGGGCTCTCTGTCCAATTTTGCATTTTCTGATTTAATTCCCACGTATGACGTGAGAGCCCCACGTATAACGTGGGCTCTCTGTCCAATCTTGTATTTTCTGACTTAATTCCCACGTATGACGTGGGCTCTCCACGTTATACGTGGGCTTCAACACTTAGCCAAATTTCTCTTTTCTTCTCTGCTTCGTTCTCCTTTCTTCAATCCTCTTTGTTTGATCTTTAATCACCTAAAACTCTTAGTGAATTCTCTAAAAACACAAACACAACTCAAAGAACATCAAGTTTGTTTGATTGATCAATTAATAACAATAATTCACCAAGATTATCACAATAATTAAGAGAAATTAAAGCTAAAAACAACCCAAGATGCACACGCATCATGCACGCACACGCATCAATATTTAAAATTGAATTTTATTAAAGCACTCCAACTTAGATTAATTATCTTCACTTAGCTTACTACAAAAAATTTAGTTTTGAGTCGTCCATTTCAATTGATATTTTTCTTGGTAACTTATTGTCTCTGAAATCTTGTATAAGAGTGTTGTATAGAATTTACCTTCAAAGGTTTGGGACTTTCGGTGTAATCGGATGTGCCAAGACTGAAAGATGGAGGTTTATGTGAAAAGGTGGGTAGTGCACCAGTTTTGATTCGCCAAATAAGTATATGGGAGTTGTCACGAGTGCAGCAATGAGGTAGGGTTTAGAAGAGCGTACCTGAGGGAAGAGTTGATCTCCCTTTTATATACCCGTTATGATCCCTATTTTTTAAGGATTGAATCTATACAAGATTGATTCAGATATGATCTTTTTCTTGTATAAATTTGGTAGATAAGATTACCAGCTATTTCTAGATTGGGCTATTACTAAATCTTTTGTCCTTACGAGAGGAGTTACTTTGAGCATGTCCAAAATGGATTTCGGCCTTTTGAGCCCATTATCTGGAACAAGTACAGTAACCTAAAAAATTTGTAATGCTTAAAATAGATATGAGTCAAGAAATGATCACGAAAAAATATGCAAAACTATAAACTAAAATACTACGTCTTCTAAATAAATAACAACAAACTACTAAAAAAAAATCTTTATACCTTAATTTTTCAAAGTTTAAAATATAGAGCAAGACAACAAGCAATGTGTTTAGAAGTGTTTGTGACTCCGAGTTAAGGAGTTACCTAAACAAAATATAGTTTTGTAGGTTGGAGATATGATGTTGTCGCCATCCTCTTATTCCAAGTTGCCAAGATCCTGAGTTTGTCATTCCCACGGTTGAGGGTTGTACCTGCAAGGGGCTCTAACACCCAAGTTTGTATGGGTCACAAGAGACACTAAGTTAGAAATCATACTTGAGTACACATATTTAGCATAGTACATAATTTATGAGATTTAGTTGGTTCGAGAAGAGTGAGAGTTTGTCCTTTCTCATTAGGTATCTTTCATATGATGTGTTCATCTTCATATGGTATTATTTGTGGCCGTTAGATGATCTATGTATAATAAATATTGTAATATTCTCTTTATTGGTAGAACAATAGTTACAATTAGTCATTAAACACATTAAGTTAAGTTATTAGGTATTAAAATGATTGATGAGAAGTTAATACTCTCTTTGTAACTTTTTTTTTTTGGAATTGTGTCATGTTGTAGTTTTTGCTTACGTGGCATAATAATAGAAGCCTTTCAAATTGAAAATGCAAGAAGAGCTAGGTTGGTTTATACTTTTAGATAGAAAAGCAACCTAAATGGAAAGAAAAATGAACAACCCCAACCACAACAATATAACAGACGATCCACAAATCTCCACAACACCACACATCAGTCGTTGTCACTAGAAAAAGCGCCAAGAATCTTCCCTTCAACATCCATGTTCTAAGGATCAAATCCCATAATGTACAAAATATAGGGGCATTCAAAACGATTGGAAAAACTAAACTGATTAAATTGAAGAGAAACTTGCTAAGTGTACAATGTTGGTGATAAAATGTTGAACAGAGCTCCTAGGAGGGAGAAAAGTTAGAGAGAAGGTGGAGAGAATTTGTTGAGAGAGAGAGACATAGAATATGGTTGCAGGTAATGATATGAACCAAATTTCATGAATTAAGTAAATAGGATCTACTAAGGTTGAAATTCGCAGAATTTAGACAAACCTGTATCTGAAGCTAGAAAACTCGAAATTTGACGGTTCAACAACGAGATGAAAGATCACGATCTGAACTTCAAGATAGACCCAAGAACGACCCAAAACAGAGTTCTATAGATAGAGTTATGAACAAACCTAAGAAACTGAGACAAATTGGATAGGATAAGGCGCCACAATCAAAGATTGATAAGCCTAAGAACGCCACAAAGGTAAATACCCTTGATAAGTTCAGAGAATTCTATGAAGAATTCAAG
>JASCZI010272230.1:5474-45257 GCA_036250425.1 Stylosanthes scabra
GAATGTCATGGAGGAGGATGAGTTGTTAGCGGGTCCACAATTATACATGGGCATTGGTTGGCAGTTGATGCAAGTTGTGTGATGGTGGAGTTATGTCGATGGTTGAGGAACTTCCAAGGAAAGCCAACATGGAAGCAACACCATAAAATCTCAGCAAGGTTTGTTCAACATGTGCCTAGGAAATTCTTAGATTTGGCTAAGGGATGCACTTTTTATGGTGGAGTGTGATACCTATTGAGCTATGATTGTCGGTTTTGACAATGTCATTATTTTCAATCAAGGTGGAGATTGTTGGGTTTGATTGAAAATAGTGTGTATAAAAAGTCCCACATCGCTTGATGTAAGAAGTGTGGGTGGGCCTTTATACTATAAATAGAGGCTTAAGTTGAGGATTTCAAGTGCATCAAGTCAATACACATGGTATGGTTTTTAAATTCCTTCTTGTACTTTAGAGTTATTCTCTTGTAAGAGTGTGGAGGGTGTAGTCATTGAGGGTGTGGGAGTGCTTGGTGCCGGAGTAGAAAATATTGTGGTGTGGTGTAATATCTTTCATAATATTTTCTTGGTTATCGTTTGACAACGGCCGTGGTTTTTTCCCTGTTTTTGGGTTTCCACGTTAATTCTTTTGTGTTGATGATTGTGTTATTGTTCTTTCCTTCTTCTCTATTTTAATTCTCCATGGGGCATGGTCGCGATGCCCAACAATTCTGTGTTCTCTTGTTGAGGCATTCAATGTGTGAGTCAGTTTTGTTATGTTTTGTTCTTGTCTTTTATATTCATATGGTTCTAGTTTTTCTGTACTGCGTTATCAGAATACTGCTCATTTGTTTTGCAAATTCTGCTCAAATTTTACCAGAATCTGAATTCCATTGATGAGGATGGGCAATTAGATAATCATTTTGAGGTTTGTGTTTTTAAATCACTCTGTTATTCTTGGATTAGTGTTATGCTTGTATTTCTTAATTTCTGAATGTATTTATATTCATTTGATTATGTTTTTTTTTTCTTGAGGACTATATTAAGAATTTGGCTTACTTAATTTCAAAATTCTGCTCAAATTTTACTAGGATCTGAATTCCATTGATGAGGTTGGGCAATTGGATGATCATTTTGAGGTTTGTGTTTTTAAATCACTCTGTTATTCTTGGATTAGTGTTATGTATGTATTTCTTAATTTCTGAATGTATTTATATTCATTTGATTATGTTGTTTTTTTTCTTGAGGACTATATTACGAATTCTGCTTAATTATTTTCAAAATTCTGCTCAATTTTACCAGGATCTGAATTCCATTAATGAGGTCCGGCAATTGGAAGATCAAACAGAGGTTAGTGTTTTTCAGTTAATTGGCATTCTTGATTAAGAGTTCATTTTGTATTCATTATTTTTTTATTGTATTTAGATTCATTTGATTCTATTTTTTTCCACGAATACAATTAAGGATTCAGCTCATTTATTTCTGAAATTCTGCTCAAATTAAACCCGATTTTGAAATACCCTTTTTTTTTTTGCAGTTTCTGTGTAATGTTGATGAAGAGTATGTCCCCAAAGTTAGATGACATTTAAGTCATGTACAGAAGCTAGTGAATTCTACAAGGAGTATCTAAACGAGCTGGATTTTCTTCCAAAATCAGAAATTCACAAAGGAATAAAGAGACCAGTGCAATCAAGAATCAACTCTTCACATGTAAGAGAGAGGGAAAAAGGAGATCTGACATTCCTGAGGCGGAAAAGACGAACCCCATGTCCCCGGCAAATTGTCCGGCAATGATGTGCGTTCATATCGATAAGTTGACTCAGCGTTATGTTATTTCCAAAGTTGTATTGGAGTATTCGCATCCTTGTTCTGCCGATCTTGCAGAGATGCTACCTCAACACAGAGAACTCAGCATGTACGTTCGTCACGTCATTGTGAACAACGATCAGGCAGGCATCAGACCGAGCAAAACTTATCAGTCACTTGTTGCATCTGCTGGAGGTCACCATGGGCTGAACTACATTGAGAAGGATTTGAGAAACTACATAACGAGGGAGGTTCGTAATGTGCCGGAAGAAGAAGATGCTAAAGAACTTGGCAAATACTTTTTAAGAATGAAGGAGAAGAACCCCAACTTTTTTTACGAGATTAAAGTTGATGATGACAACGTTTTAAGAAATGTGTTCTGGGCTGATGCAAGAAGCAAGGTTGCGTATGAATGTTTTGGTGATGTTGTTTCATTTGACACAACCTACAACAAAAACAAGTATTGTCTGAATTCTGCTTATTATATATTTAAATTCTGCTCATTTTTATGACTCATGCTTTTTTAATCTCAGATACGATATGCCCTTTGCTTCTTTCGTTGGAGTGAATCATCATGGACATTCCACACTTCTTCGCTGTGCTTTGTTAAGGAACGAAGACACCGATTCATTTAAATGGCTATTCGATTGTTGGCTTCGTTGCATGGGAGGGAAGCATCCCAAAGGCATTATCACAGAGCATAGCCCATCAATGCCTCTAGCCATTCAAGATTGCATGCCAAGAACAATACATACGTGGTGCATTTGGCATATTATGAAAAAGATCCCTCGAAAGTTGAATGGATTCAAGGGGCATATTGATATAGAACAAGGGATGAGCAACGTTGTGTGGTCTTCTCTATCCGAAGAGGCTTTTCAAACAAACTGGAAGGATTTCATCACATAGTACGGCTTAGAAGGAAATAAATGGCTCCAAGGTAGCATTTTATTTCATTTGTTAATTTTCTTCTCAAATCTGTTTGCATATTCTGCTAAAAAAATTGCTAAGTATTCTTATTGTTTTATATAATTGGTAAAGGTTTATATGAAGATCGTCATGTATGGGTCCCAATATACCAAGATATACACTATTGGGCGGGAATGAGAAGCACCCAAAGGAGTGAGAGCATGCATGCATTCTTTAACAAGTTCATTATACGGAAGAGTTCCTTGATCCAACTTGCAAAGCAATACAACAATTGCCTACAAAGCAAAGAACAGAAAGAAAGAGAAGCCGATGCTGCCGGGGCCAACACTATTATACCTTGTGCTACAAAGTCATCCATTGAAGCTCAATTTCAGCATGTGTACACACATGCAAAGTTTAAGGAACTTCAAGCTGAATTTAGAGGGAAGATTAACTATACCGTAGAAGTAATGCATCGTATGTTTGGAATTGTTTCTTTTCTGGTTAAAGAGCAGGTTTCAAGGGACATTCTTAACAGGTTATAATTAAATTCTGCCTAAAAAGTTTTATGTCCAAATTCTTCTCATTATAACAATTCTGCTCATTGCTTTTTCAAATTCTGCTCAAAAAATAATTTTGGTGCTGTTTTCATGCTTATTTTCAGGTTTGTGGTCAAATACGATTCAAGATCCATGAAAGTGAAATGTCAGTGTTTGATGTTTGAATCAAGGGGGATATTGTGTCGTCATTCTTTGATGGTGTTGTGCCATGAGCAAGTGGATCGAGTTTCTTCACGGTATATCTTGGATCGATGGAGTAAGGCTGTGAAGAGGAACCACACAAGCATAAGGAGCAGCTATGATGAACCAGTTTTGGATGAAAGATGAGTGTTATATAAAGGATTGCTTGACCGTTCAATTGAAATGAGTGAATTTGGATCTGAAAGTAAAGGTCTGGCTGCGATTCTTCATCGTGCGTATGATAAGGCCTATGCTGAGATGGTTGCTTTTAAAGCCAAAGAGAAAGGTGATAAAACTGTTATGAAACATCAAGAGGGTTCATTGGATGGAATGAATGATTTGCATAGCTCAACACGTGTTAAATCAAGAGGACGTCCAAGGAAAAGGTTGGGTTCTACTTTGGAAAAACAAATTGCAAGTTCATCCAACAAGAAGAAAAGAAAAGCTTTGACTGAGGTTAATGTTGAGAATTCAAGTCCGTTTGATTGAGAATCATTGTGCTCACTGTCTCTGGAAATAATAAGTTGTTCATTGTCATCGACACCATTCTACTCATTTCTTTTGTATATTCTGCTTATTTTTTTTGAGTTACATTATTTACCATACTTTGTTCGTCTAGATGATCAGGTTCATAGACAACTATAGTACTCATATCATATTTCAAGTTTCTCAATAAATATTCATTTTGTTTAAGATGTTACTACATTCATTTGTTGAATAGAAAAGAATGCCAGTAAATTTTTTGAGCAGAATTTTAATACTAGCTAGCTAAGCAGAATCCAAAACAAGTTGTATACACCTTTCAATAATCTCATTCGAAAATATTATGTTCATTCAATTTTGAGCAGAATTTTAATACTAGTTAAGCAGAATCCAAAACAAGCAGAATCCTAAATTAATTTAACAAGTAATAATTCAGTTTGGTAAGTAATAAAAAGAAGTGTCAAGAAAGTTTTTTCAATTCATCCGTGTTCACTTGAACATATGGGCTTCGAAGTGCAGCCAACGGTTTATGAATGGTTGTTTCTATTGCCCCCCTTATGGCTTTTTGTATGTGCAGGTTTTGTTTGCTAAGTATAATTTGCCATATGATCTCGTTTTTGAATCCTTGAAGGTCCTTCTGCATGTCAAACATAATAATTAGCATTGATTTATCATGAGGATTATGCTAATACATGAATTAGAATTTCACTTACTGTGCTCCAATCATCAATTGGGTATTTGCTGTGAGCATCCAGCTTTGTTGGGTCTAATACCTCCATCCATTTCATTACGAAGGTCCCACAATCATACCTGATGCATTGAGTAGAATTAGTGGCCCCTATGAGCAGAAATTAAAACCTTAGTGAGCTTCAATTTTAAAGAACAAAAAAAAAATGCTTACGCATTCGGTTGCTCATGGATCGGTTGGTATCTAGGAAACCACGATATTTGTGGTGGTTTACTCCTTGTCCCTTTTGTTAGGAGTGAATGATACCCCGCATAGACCAATAGTTGGTCTATCATGTTGCCCTGAAAAGAAAATTAAGCAGATTAGCTAGTGATAAATTCTGATCAATGTTTTTTAAAATTCTGCTTAAAAAAACAGAGACAACACAATTCTATTCAAATACTATATGATTTTCGAAAAACAAGTTTGTATAACTCACAGCAAATTTATTAATCCTTGTTCTGTTGCTGCTGGGGTGTCTTTCCGTTTTGAGTCCACCACAAAGAAGGTTTTCTTCACCTTATCAAGGACACACATCCACTGCACCAATGACCGGAGTAGAGGATGGGGGCAAAAATCTGGGTTATGAACAGGGATAAACAAGTTACATTAGCAAGCAGAATTATTTCAACAGAAGTTTGAGTTTAAGAAACTTACATATCTATGTGTGATTAGCTTTTCCTTGTTGACCAGCTTGAGATGTTCATCAGTTTTCAATGATGTTATTGAATGTACATTCCTGGTAGCATAATCAATATACTCTTCTTTGTATCTCTCCATCATTGAACTATGTATACATAGTATCATCAATTTACATGATCAGATATATTTTTGAGCAGCATTATATGTTATATTGAGCAGAATTTTAGAGAAAGTTCATACCAATACACTTGGTGGCAATATATATACATCCGTTTGGAATCTCGGTATTGGCTCATTGTTCAGCACTAAAGAGTAAGCCGTAATCACCTGTGTTAAAAGAAAAAAAAGTTAGTGTTGCAACATGATAGTTCCGAACAACGTAGTTTATGTTAGACACACTTACAGCTGCATCAACTTCTTTTCCTGGCCTCATTGACCTGGACTGTTTTCGAACAACCTCAAAATGCCACTCTCCATCAATCATGAAGATGTTGTTGTATTTGATCTCCTTCCTATCTGACAGAACCCACATCACACATCTTTCCTTCAAGTCCCTGTTGTGCGAATGTCCTTCGGATGCTGATGGCCTTTCTTGCACCACTATTGGGGCTGGGACTGCTGAGGTTACCGGGGTCTCTGGTTCTTCCGGGAAATCATCCAGGTCATACATTTCTGGCGTTTCGCATTGTCTTGGGGTCCCTATCCCAAGGTCAAATGCCTTACTTGGATCGTACTCTTGTGCTTGTGTTGCAACAGATGCAACCATCATCAGTGCTGGTGCAGGTTGGTCTCTGTAAATCAAAGAGGTTTTTGAGCAGAAGTTTTAATTAGTTTGATCAGAAATGTTAAAATGCACTAGATCTCAAACTGAGCAGAATTATAAGTTATGTTGAGCAGAATTCAAAAATTTCAAGAAACTCACAGCTTATGAGGAACAAGGGCAGCTTCTTCCTGTCGTTCTTGCAGCTCTCTTGCATCTGTAACGATAACTTCAATTATTTTTCTTATTTCAGCCTCAGCCTCATTGTCCTTTTCCAACTCAGATTGATTGATTTGTTGGTATTGAACCTCGGCCTCCTCACAAGCTTTGATTGTAGCCTCAGTTTATTCAACCTCTTCGCAGGCTATAACAAACTCGTCAATTACTTCCTGAGGCTCAGGTCCAACCAATATTGCAGCTTCAGGTTCAGGCTGAGGCTCAGGCTCTGGTCCAAACTGGCAGACAGGTTCATGCTCGGGGCCAGTTTCAGCCATGGCTGCATCATGCGCAGGTTTTGTAGCACTATAGGATTTATATGATCAGAATAGGTAGTAGAGAAAATGAACTTAAATCATTTACAAAATGAGCAGAATAATAATAGAGACAATGAGCAGAATTATTACCTTTCTGCTGTTGCTTTTTTTTTATTCCCTTTTCCTTCATCCTTTCCTTGTAATTTCCTCTTCTTTATCTGCTCCATTCCCTTGGCCAGTGTTGGCTCGCTCTCTTCTCTTCTCTGCTCTCTTCTTTGTGATCTTTGCTCCCTTTCTTATCTTTGTCTTTCATGTCTATTTTATCGAACAAAATTTGTTAGGAAAAAACATTTCATCCATTCTTAACAATGTTCTCAAGAAGCAAAGTAAAAAAACTTACATCACACTTTCTTCTTGTCTTCTTTTTTATTTCCTTTCTCGCTGTACCTCTTCAGAATCAGACTCAGTTTCAGAATTATCCATACTGTGATATTCCTCCTCTTCAGTGTCGGATTCCGTGCCATCGGCATCATCTTCTGGATTCTCATCTTCACCCTTTGTTCCTTTTTTATCCGTCTTTTTTTCTGAGCCCTCATTTTGGCTCTCTGTATCAATCTCTATATCAAGAGATTAGATCATAAAAAAATATAATGAGCAGAATTCAAATGAGGGTGCAAGTGCTTTTTGAGCAGAATTTTAAAAAAAAGCAAGCAGAATATAAAACAAGCTATCATTTAAACCAAAACAAGGGTGCAAATCATTTTTTAGCAGAATTTTAAACATATTTGATCAGAATTGAACACTTACTGTTATGTCTTCATCTTCAGCCTTGATTTTCTCTTTCATCAACTCTCCAGTCCATCGCTCTATCCATGAAGCCGAGAAGTTTGGATCATTCAAGCTCTTGCTATCATACCTCTCTCTGAAATAAATTCATCAGGACAAAATGGCAGCCCTTCACAGCCTGACTGCCTTGATCATGAAACTCCTTGATTCCATTGATAAGGAAAGAGTTGACATGATGGGCCCAATTCTTGTCATGTGTGTTGTCAATGTCTCTGATGACAGGAAGATGTACGGGGCTGATGTATGCAGAGGACGTTGGCAAGAGAAAACTCTTCTGGATGAACAAAGCGAATGCTCTCTTGAAGGTTCTCTTCTGTTCATTGGTTTCTATCGGACAATCCTTAACCATATCCTGTACGAAGGTTAAGGATTTCCCTTTGAAGAGATCCAGGGCTTGTTTTTCTTCGTCATTCAGCTTATCCTCGAAATCCTTCTGCCTCTTCTCAAATAGGTCTCCTGCAAACAAATTGATCAGAATTCAATTAGATGGATGAGCAGAATATTTTCAAAGATGCAAGGAAATTTTAGTTTTTGGTACTGACCTCGGCAGTTTAGTCCAAAGGCATGCCCAACCTTCTCCGATGTGATCAAAAATTCACCAACACTTGTGCTGATTGTGTTGGTGAATATGTCATAACTCCTCAAAAGTTCGATCAAGACCTTGTGGTTAATGTAGAAGTTTGGAAGGTGTTGGAAGGCTCCCAATCCCATCTCATCAACGAGTGCTTTCTTCTCAGGAGAGAGGCGGTCATATATCTTCCGGAACTTCAGAGGTGTGCATTGTGAGTCACTACGTTTCGGTAGAATATCGAAACAAATAGGTTAGACCAAAGTATGAGCAGAAATGGAAGAAACATGATAATTCAATTGGCGAATATCTTACATCAGGCCTCTTTGCTGTTCTTTTTGCATTCCCCTTTTCCTTTGTTGTAGATACGCTGACATTCTTCTTAGCCATCCTGTAATTTTTTAAGCATATGAGCAGAATTTTAAATCTAACTGAGCAGAATATAAGAATTCAATTTCATTTTGAGCAGAATTTTGGAAACATTTGATCAGCATCCACAACAAGTTATTATTCACTATTCTATAATCTCAATAAATCAGTTTCAAACCTAAATATTAGTGCAAGTCCATTTTGAGCAGAATTTGAAAACTAAATGAGCAGAATATAAGAATGCAGGTTCATTTTGAGCAGAATTTTTAAAACATTTGATCAGAATCCAAAACAAGTTAATATTCACTGTTCAATCATCTCAATGAATCAGTTTCAAACCACAATAAGAGTGCAAGTGCATTTTTTAGTAGAATTTTAAAAAGATTTGATCAGAATCCAAAACACTTTGTTTACACCATTCAATATTTCTCAAAACAAGTTGTATACAAAATTGCATACCCCTAATTCAGTTCTGAGTATGTTATCAAACAAATTGTATAAACCAAGACAAAATGCAGGACCAGAGGGTTTCGAAATCGAAATAAATTTATTCCCAGAAACAGAAACGACAAGTCTGAACAAATAAATTACTAAATTCCGAAACCAACATGAGCAGAATCACACAAATCAACATTTAACATATACGAAATAGATTCATTAACAAATTTAAGCAGAACTTTGAAAAGAACTGATCAGAACCGTGAATCATCTTCAGATCTGATCAGAACTTTGAACTTCAATTCTGCTCAAGTGGTTGACGTACATAACCCCAGAAATCAGATCAAAAATCAATTGCAAAAAATCCCTAAAATATAACCCTAGTTTCGAGTAGTTGAAAATGTTTAGGATATTACCTTTTGAACTTCGATTCGTTTTCTGCTCAAGTGGTTGATGTATAATCCCGATCAAAGTTCGAGTCTTCTGCGTCGTGCTACACCTCAAACTTCTGCTCGTTAATGGAGTTCGGAACGAAGAGGAAGTTGGGGAGTTGAGTAGATTTTTGTGAGTGAGAGTTTGTGCGTTGTGGGGGTGAGTGTTTTTAGGTTTTCCTTTTTTTTTTAATGAAACGGTTTCGAACGTGGGTGAGAAGAGGAAGTGAGGCGCGTGATTTCCGAGTTTAGGGTTTTTTCGTTAATTGCACGCGCTTGGAATGCAAGTGGGGTAGTTTCGTGTGTTTGATATGGTTGTGTGTACATATAGCAAAATTTAAATTTATAACATCCTGAATTAATATAAAATATATAACATCCATAAAACATAAATTTAACATTCATAATTGCATACTTATAACATTCATAAACTCATACAAATAACATTCTAGATATGAAACTCTCAAAGTTTTAAACATATTTTTTTAAAAATTCTTTTTAGGTTTTACATGTGTCTAGCTTAATATATTAACTTTTATAATTTATATTATTTTGTTATTTATTTTAATTTGTTTTTAAATAAAAATATTATATATAAATATTTAAATTTTGAAAATAGAAAATTTTTTTCTATGACATTGCCTTCCTATATTTTATATTTTTTAATCTAATTCTTTTAATTGATGATCTATAACCCCTTTCAAGTATAGTGTATCCAAAAAACATATATAATATCCATAATTTTATACGCATAACATTCATAACTTCATACATATAATATCCCTAATTAACTTGTTTTTACAATTTATATATATATGTTTGGAAGATAATATCAAAACAACTCAAACCTTATTTGTTTTGTCTTAATTAATTTTTATTAAAATAAATGAGTAATTTTAAATGTTATAAATATATTATTATGGATATTATATATAAAGTTATGGATATTAATTAGTTTTAAATATAATAATTGTTTGTTATTGTCTCATTAACATTACACTAGTGAATATGTCAAATTATCGCACATATGTGCCAAATGGGTTAGGTTTTAAATTAATGTAATATTTTTATTTTGGTATTTATATATGTGCTTACTTATTAATTTTATCTAATTTGATAATAATCATTGTACATTTAAAAATTTGTTTTTTTAATAAAATTCTAAAAACTTTTTATTGTGATTTTAAGAAAAATGTATAGTTGTTATCGATTTAAATGAGATTAATCATAGAGTATTTTTTTATGTGATTGCGTTAAATTTTAAAATGCTTTTGTTGGAGTAATTAATCAAGGAAATTGTTATAAATGAAGAAAGAGACTATAACTAATTATTTTATAGAAATGAGTTGCACGCTCCTTCACTGCAATTACTATTGAAGGTAATGTTTCATAGTATAATGGTTACGCATCACTGTTTTTTTTTTTTTTTTTATCCAATTGCAACATGTTTTGTAGTAAATTTATTTTTGGTTATTTTGCTATTTTCTTTTTCATCCCACTAATTTTTGCAATTTACTTGCAATCCTATTAACAATTGTAGCACTCTCCCATAATTTATCGTAGCCTCCTTGCTCTGTGTCAAACCTCCGATATACCAACATAGCTAGGAACAAAATTGATTCTATAGTGAATTTTATGAATAATTACCATTAACGTTAATTTGTTAGTTCTTGGGGAATATCAATCTTGATCTTATTTTGCATAAATGCATGAATTGAAACGTCCAGATTATATGTGAGTAGTAAATAAAGATAATGATTTGGTTTAAATAAGAAAAATGTTATCCAATATAGTGGTATTAATCTTATCCTGATTCACAATTTTATAGTGCAGTTGAATCATGCCTTTCATAACACACAAGATATAACACTATGATAATATTTTTTTTAACATAGAAGTGTATATTAATATAGCTATTTTCTTTACCTAGTTGTGTTGCATCAACATACAAAACAAATACAAAATCATCTCCCTTTTATGTTTAAAAGGCCAAAACATGTATAATGAGTGAAGATTAGAGCAATTCAATTTTCATATGCAATAAAAAAGTCATAGTACATGACTATTCAACATTATTTTTAAAAGAATAAAGGACAAAATTGCTCTAAATATAGATGACAAAGCCACCACCGATATAAAGATACGTTGAAATACTTAATATGTATCCGATACTAGAGTATAAATGAGATAACATCACAACTATATTTATGTCATTTTGAACATCAAAGTTAACCACTAGTTGTTGTCGCAGTTCTTCCTTCTTTGCTCCCACCACTTTGTCAACAACGGATCCCTCTTTTAGAAACACAAAGGTAGGTATTACCTCCATAACCCACTCTTGAGCAAAAGATTGTGTAACAAATTACTTATGATTAGTCTCTAAATGAATGTTTGCTCTCTTTTCTTTCAATACCAAGGGAACTATAAAAAATTAAGATTATTACCTGTAGTTTATCCACATCTATCTTAAAAAAAAGGATATGCTAAACATTTTAGCAAACTCAGCCAAGAAAGGTGCAACGAAGCGGCACAGTTCGCACCAAGAAGTAGTGAAATCCACAACAATCTAGCACACACAAAAAAGACAGAATATTTTAAATTTCATACGATCAATGAGAGATGCAACCAGTAATACCTCCAATTTTTAGTATACTAATTAAGCAGAAATTTGTCTTACAACTAAAGAAAGCTTTAAATGATATCAACAATGGCTTATTATGCAAAATATCTAAAATAAACATTGTGGATCAATTTTTCCACCAATGAAACAAAAAATCACCTACACACAATTCCTATTCTTTCCTTATTTCCAAGTTTAAGGGTTTGTCACAACATTTCAGGAGGGTTAAAGAGTAATTATGAGTTTTCTTTTGTTCTCAAACATTATTACACCTCATGAATGTACTTATATTTAGGCGTTACCAACCTCTTTAACTTTTTATTTATGTACTATAATTATTTAATACTGAGCCTCTACGAATATAAGACGAATTTTATATGTTAATCTACATAATAATATTTAATTATCATTATTCAAACCTCAAGTCACTTCCAATAATATTTCATTCTCAAATCATCTTAAACAAACCAATCACTACATCAATAACAACCCTCAACATCACCACCATTAGCATAAGAGATCTCTTAGTTATTCAACCACATACAAAGCAATACAAGGAATACACAAACAGAGGGAATAATTAAATCAGCTAGCTTAATTAGCATATAAATACAATTATTCAAGTAGGCAACCCAAATACACAATTCACACCCAAACAACACACTCAAGGCTAGGGAGTGTGCCCTGCTCACCTTCTCAAGGAAGAATTAATCTCGAAAGGTCTAACTGTCCTGCCACATTTTGCAACGAAGGGTAAACAAAGTCTCAAATATTATCCCGGAGTAAGTGGGGTGAATCACAACCCTTCCATCTACCCAAGCAATGTCATATCATCATCATTCAACTTCATTGCCCTTTCAATTATCATTACTTGACTTTTATATCATTTCAATCATCATTACTTAACTCCATATCCTTTCAATCATTTTCACTTAGTTCTATGTTCTCACCAATCCTAATCGCTAACATATACCCCATAAGAAATATTTTGTTCAAAACTCATTTGAAATTCTTCCCTAATACATTTACCATTTAAAAGAGGTTTACGAATTTGCCAGGAGGCAAAACCGTACAAAAATCAACACTTAAAAGAATTCAGCAAAGTCGTACTTACACATGCCTCGTGCGTACACACGAGTTCCCAATTTTACAAAAATATAAGAATCTCATTTTAAAGTTCAGTTTCCAAATCTTTTTACAACAAGGTTCAAGATCCCAACAGTTAAAACTAAAAATCATTATTCAAAACCCCAAAAGCATTTATTCTAAAATCCATCATTTTAATTACTTTAAAATCTCTAAAAGTTCCCCAAGACGTATTTCTTTCGATAAAAGTAATCAATCTAACTCATTACTTTCTTAACCAAAATTCCAACAATTTCCAAAACCAAAGCTCAAGTTTACAAACTATTCCTAACACCAAACCATAACTTCTAAACCATTTTCAAACCAAAACCAAAGCTTCCAAATCATCTTAATTTCTTATAAAATTTCGATAGAATCTCCCCGTAAAACTGGACTTATCCAACCTATAGGGTTCCCTCAATCACAACTCCACAATTAGAATAATAAAACTCTAATTCAGTAAAACCCGTTAATAATTTCAAAATAGAATATTTTCTCAAAACAACCATATTTGCATAAAGACAGGTATTCGAACTCTCCTTCATTAACCCTGTTTACCACCACAAATCCAGTTCAAAAATTAATTTAATTAATCACGCATAACAATTCCAAAAACAACCAATTTCAATCACAGGCAAAATCATTCACAGCACAGGCAATTATACATTTGCATTAACTCACTAAATGTGTCGAGTATTCAAAACTCCAAAACATTTAATTCTTTTAAAATAACCCCTACCTCGTGTAACCAAAACCCACAGCGATTCTAACGCAATGAACCTCTTTTTCTCTCGACCTGAAATCGCAGCAGCCGCAACCTCACCAACGCCATAGCTAAGTAAACGCACCAGTGACACAAGCTGTAGCTCTTGTAGCTCACAGTGGCGGTAGAGGACCGGTAATGGTGGCGTAGAATCCGACAACCTAAATAGAAATCAGAGAAACAACATTTCAAAAGCACACGATTACAACAACAGCGTCATCCTAGCAACATAATGCACGTTTGAAGTAGAACATGACAAAAGGTAGAACCTGGACCAGAGAAGTTGCAAGGTGGAGCAAAAAGTGGTTATGCGCAGCTCCTGCAGAGGCACAGGGAGCGTTGATGTACTGAACGAAACCAAAAACAGTGGTTGAGCATGGCTAAAATGGGGCAAGATAGAGCAACACCTCATCAAAGGCAGAGCTTGACCATGACTAAGACCACATAAGATACCGCTTTGATAGCCCACAGTGAGGAAGGAAATTGCGGCATAGCAAATAGTAGCAGTAGTGACTTTGGATCGAACAATCAACGACGACATCAACAAAAAGGAAGCAATGGGAAAAGAGGCGTCGAAGACCCCATCCTCGCGCTCCCTGCTTCCGAGTCTCTTCCCAACAGGGAGCTGTGGCGGAAGACGACGAAGCCGCGAAGATGACGGCCACGACGCGACGAGACGGCAAAGATTATGGCCATGGAGGAATAGTAAAGCGAAGAGAGAGATAGACAACTAAAATTATGAGAGAAAGAGAATTTGATGATGTCTTAGCACCTGGGTTGCTTTAGTGACGTGACTTGGTGTTTATCTCCAAACCGGGTATTATTTGATCACTTGTTTTTACTTTTTTCTTTCTTCTCAAATAGCATAGAATCAGTGTAAATGATGCTGAGACTAGTGGATCCCTGGCCCATGATTCCCTAGGAAGCTGGCCCCGCTCCAAAGAGTAGCCCGAGATTCGGGTCCGGGCGAATCCTTAAACAGGGCGACTTTCCGTCGATCGTTTCTAACAGAGGTTAAACTTTATGTCATATCCCTATTCTTTCATCTAACATATCAATAATATAAGCCGACTTAAAGGTTCAAGCTAGCCCCTAGGCTTCCTGTAACACCCTGCTCGTTACTAATAGTAGTTTTACTGTTATTAACAGTAGTTTTCCATTTATTTTGTATTTTTTCCGTAATTGCTCACAGATTGGCCCAAAAAATTTTTTGTGGTCCGAATCAGTGAAATCCATGTATTGCCGTTTGACTTCCTATAATGGGCCGGAGCTAAAAAAAAATAAATAAAAAAGAAGGGTGACCAAGTTTGACTTTGGTTGATCAAGTTTGACTAGGGTTGAACCAGGTTAGACCGGGAAGTGATTTTTAACCGGCTTTGCCGGCCTAACTATGCCTCGGCAACCTCGACACCGACCCGAACCTTGAAGCCGACTTATGTTATTGATATGTTAGATGACTGAATAGGAATAGGACAGAAAGTTAAAACTCTATTATGACGGAAAGTCCTTTTTTTTGTTCAATTTCGGCCATCATGGCCATTGTTTCATGGTAGTTTCTTTTTTTTTTTTTTGAATCTTTGGCCTAGGGATCCAAGTTCAATACACTCCCAAGGTTCCAAAACTCAAGCCCTTTTTCAGAGCTCAAGGTAAAAATTTTACCTTGCTTCCTCATGTTCATTTCGAGCACGATGCGCAAATGGTGACCAAGTTGTGTTTTTGTTAATCTTTAGATGCCTTTGAAGTGATCCAAGTGGGTTTAAAGGCTTGGGAATCACCAAATAGGTACGGGTTAGTATTTTTGTTGTTTTTAGTGTTTTTGTTCACACTCGATTATGTTTTAGTTCTTGTTTTTATGATGATTTTTATATTTCAAGTATGTTAGTCATGATTGATTTTGATTAAATTGGTGTTGTTTGGACAAAAATAGAAAATGATGTTGTTTTGGGGGTGTTGGTTGAATTGGCCCTTAGGGTTAGGGTTAGGGTTTCCCAAAAATTAGTATAAGTTTAGTGCTTGGGGTTAAATTGTAAATAGCTAGAAGTTTTGGGTAAATAATGTAAATTAGATAAATGCCGGACTTGGGTGAAAAACTAATAAAATATTGGGCCAAAAGTATAAATAGGCTAAAAAATAACAGCCAAATTTTCAGTTAGTTTAGGTCAAAAGTCAAGTTTAGCGGTTAAACCGTAACTTAGCAAAAACCAAGGTCAGTATAGTAAATTCACTTCCCTCGGACGGTGGACCAAATTGAATTCCTAAAAAGGCAGAGTGAGATGAATATAGTCTTAGTGGTAAGTTGAGCAGGATCCCAAATAGGGGTAGAAAAAGGCCAGGCGGCCTGCTAGGAGCTTGCAGTCTGGCCTGTGTTTGGCCTGGCCTGGCCTGACTTGCTAAAAAATAGATCCAGACTCAGGCTATTTAAAAAGCCTAAATTCTTTAAAAGGCCAGATCTAGGCTTACGAAATAGCCTGTTGGGCCTGTCAGGCCGGCCTGGCCTGCAAATATAGATATAAAATTGTTATTATACTAATAAAAATGTAATAGGAAGAGTTTGAACTTGAGTCTTTTGTAATTTTTAAGTATCTTCATCCACTAAGCCATTTGTCTTTTTTGTTATACATGTCCATTTTTATTTTGTTAATATCTTCAATAATTTATTCTGGAAATTAAATTATGTGTTAAATTTAATATTTTATATTAATATAAATTATTTATTTATTTATTAAAAAATCAGGCCTACCGACAGGCTTTAGGCCAGGCCAGGCTTGACAACAGGCCAGGCTTAGTACTTATTAAAAAGCCTATATCAGGCAATAGGCCAGGCTAAGGCCGATATACTCTATTACAGGCCTGGCCTGTTAAGAGTAAAGCCTGGCCTAGCCTGGCCTGGCTTGTTCCCACCCCTAATCCCAAAGACAAACTGGTTAAGAAACTGCTAACAATTTACTAAACGGTTTTACTTGCGGTTAAACCCAGTCCTCGATTTAGCCGATTTAACTAAGTCTTGAAATTAATTAGAAACCAAGGTACGGTTCAACCGGATGACGGCATTATGAAGTTTTGTGGGTGGATTTGTTAATTTTCAACAGGAGTTTAGTCTCAAATTAGTCCCTGACGTTACACTTGAGTCTCAAATTGGTCCCTAAAATTTTAAATTATCCAAATTGGTCCACCAATTTTAGAAAGGTGACTGGAGTTAGTCCCTTGAACGATTTTCGTGACTAAATCGTTGACGAATTGCTAATTTGGCATGACGGCTACCACATGGGATCAGTGCAAAACTACTGCGTTTTATTTCGACACTCATTTATGCATTAAATGAAGTTGTTTGGGTTTATATGTGGGTGAAAAAAGACTTTATAAGCATGGGTTTATTCGACATTTAGGGTATATATAGATGTCGAAATGAAATATAATAGTTTTGCATTGATCCCATGCGACAAATAAACATCATGCTAGATTAGCAATATGTCAACGATTTAGTCACAAAAGTTGTCCTAAGGACTAACTCGAGTAAGATTTCTAAATTTTGGGGACTAGTTTCGGTAACTTAAAATTTTAGGGACCAATATGAGGTTCAAGTGTTACTTGAGGGACCATTCTGAGGCTAAACTTGAACTAGGAGGTAGATATTAAATTAAGTTGATAGAAAAAGAATAAATATTAGTATTAAAAACCTTAATGTTGAGTGAGGGTATGTAAATAAAAAATTATTAAAATTTAAGTTTATCCCTCCTAAAATTTCAATTTTCTCAATATCTATTTTCTAAAAGTACTGAGTACAGAAACATATATATTTTTTTAATTTTTATCTTTCAATCAAACACAATATTGAGTTTGAGTGTGTCAAATTGCCGTGTCCTTACTATCAAACAACCTTAAGCATTTTCAGTTATCGAAGATTGAAATTTTTTATCTCGTTCTAACGATTCTTTCTTTTTTTTTTTTATTATTATTATTATTATTATTCCGTTAACTTTTAGAGCTTGTTTGGAAATTCAAGAATCAGAATACATTTAAGAGTTGAATTCTTTTTTAAGTTTTGAGTCTCACATTTGTTCCATTTATAAGTCAAATCACTTTTGGTGTGATTTTCAATTCCATTTTCACGGTTATAGTCCGAAGAAAAAAAACCTATATATTTTTATAAAATATTAGTATTCCAAAATTATCTCCTTTCTTTTTTCTTTTCCTCACACACAACTTCGTAATTTTTGTTAAAAATAAATTAGTAAATACAAATACTAAGTAAGAATTTAATTCTATTAAATTACATACGGTTCCAAATAAAAAATTTGATCTAAAAATAGAATTGAATTCTTTTTTTAACAGAATTAGTGCTTGTTTGAATTGGCTTTTTTTAAAGAAAAAAATATTTTCTTTTTTGTTAAAAAAAAGATGCTTTTAATCAAATTTGTAACGTTTGAATGTATTTATGAAAGAAAACTTTTATTTTTTTTAAAAAATAAATTATGTGCTTTTTTTAAAAGCTAACAATGTGTTGCTTTTTAAAAAAGCAAAATAAAAAGCAATTTCTATTAATAAAATATCTTTTTAAATAAAAAATAGATAAATTTTTTTTTTCAAAAATCAATTCAACTAACTTTTAGAATTCTAGAAAATTTATTAGGTGGTGAAAAAATCTAGTGAACCTTCAATGTTTGAAGTTCTATTTATAAAATGAATAAAATATGATTTAATAATTTCATTTGCACACCAATTTCAACCACCGTATTATTATACAGTATATTTCCTTCAATAATCCCTCAAAGCCTCACGCGCTAAGCCACTATCACACGAAAATATAACAATCCATCTTTATTAATAATCAGTAATCACATACCAATGCTTTTCAATTTCTTCTTCATGCTATTCATTGTACTCTTTCAGCAGGGGCTGTTCACAATTCTTTTTCTCATACTTTTATTCCCACCTCATCAAAAGTGAATTTTTTAAATAAATAACTTATCAATACATCAATTATATTCGCTGTCTTTTGATTTATTTTAGCTTATTTATAGGGCTTTTGGTTCTATGTTCTTTATCCAAATTAAACTTTAAAATTGTATGATTGTGATTTAAAAAGAATAATGCTTATGATACAATCACAATCAATGCCTGTTAATATTTTATTAGGGTCATACTTTTTTTTTGTTCTTCTCTCATCAGTATCAGAAAATTGGCATGTCACACACAAATGCTTTTATTAATTTTTAGTGGTGTTATTTTTATCAATTATATTATATATGAACATGTCTGAGATATATAATCAAACATGAAAATAAATAAAAGTTCTAACTCTTACTATAATTCTATTATAATCAAACAAAATTCAAATCGCAATATAAATTTCGACTATAATCAAACATGTCTGATTTATATAATCAAATCCAAAAATAAATAAAAGTAACTCTTACTATAATTCTATTATAATCAAACAAAATCTAAATTATAATACAAAATTCGATTATAATTAAATATACTCAAAATATATAATTAAGTTCCAGAACAAATAAAAATTTTAGTTCTTATTATAATCATATTATGATCAAATATGATTTAATTCGCGATACAAATTTTTGTTATAATCAAATACACTCAAAATATATAATCAAACTCGATATTACAAATAAAATTTTAAGCTAACAACACATATTCACACTTATTCTAGTGAACACGTGTATTGCTCCTACTATGGTTTTCCTTTCTTTCACTTTCTTCCTGTTCATCTTTTTTGTTTTAGTAATATAGAACTTTTACCACATCCTAATTATTTTATTATTTATTAGTATTATCACATATTATTTAATTTAATTCAATTTATGTAAGTAATAATGAAAATAAAAGAAAAAATAATATATATATAGGTAATAATGGAAATCAAAGTGAAGTATGTGAAAGAGAATCACGAACGATTAAGAAGGAGGAGAACCAAAGGTGCACGTGGAATAAAATATATGCGCGTGTGTATTTCTGAAAAAGTGAAATTGTTTTTTAAATTTTTGTATTTATATACGGTATAAAATATGATCACTAAAAATAGTAGTTAAAAGTGATATGCAGCTAGCATGACTGATTATATATTTGAATTAACTACGATAGCATATTTAAAATTTTTACGCGTAAACTTTACGGAACCAGGATACTTCCCCACCGTAGAAAAAACCTAGAATTCTATTCTCACGTGAAAAGGTTTCCAAACAATCTCTTAAATAATTACATAAGCTTGCAATTGCACTCTCCTCTTAATCTTAGACGCACTCTCATATTCATTTGGAAGGTGGAACACACAACGGGGCGGCTACTGAAGAGAGAAGCGCGAACGCCGTCGTATTAATCCCTAAGCGTTGAACATGGAAGCAACAACAAACAAACATCAAGAAGAGGATGAAGAAATCGTTTGCTTAGATGCGTCGTTCTTCCTCAATGACAAGTAACCTCTCTCTCTCTCTCTCCGTGAAAGCATTGTCATCATTCTAACTCATAACTTCTTTCTTGGAATTTTAAGTTACCAGCTTACCAACTTCACATTTGGGTCTCAAGACATTCAGCTCTTCTGTCTTCAATCCGCTTCAAGTGAGTTTTGTTTTTCAATTTACTTTTTTTACTTATTTACATGATGGATGACCAAGTATGAGTTTTAGACTTTAGGTTCGCTGATTGTAACTAAAGCCAAATTGGTGCGAGTCTTTTAAGTTATACTAGAGTTCAAAAGAAAGAATAAATACGGTCCAAAAAATTTCAGATCGAGTCCCCGAGAATTACCCTGTCTTATATACCCTTCAATCAAAATTTTAATATGCTTGCTGTACAAATAAGTTTCCAACAAGAGAATTACGTAAAAAGAAATATCAATCTGTTCGAGGTGATGTGAGTAATTCTTGAGGACTTATAGAGAATAAAATTTATTGGATACAAAAGTTATCGATTTAGAATTCGTTGGGACCAATTTGGGACTTTATTCTTAAAGAAATTTTACTGCATTTTTTGTTATCTCAAGAAATTTAAACGCAGTGGCGATGTTTTGACCTTTTTATACTCTAGGCCAAGTGCTCCTTCACACACATGATCATTCTTATTTTCAAAAGGGTTCAGATTGGGTGTGGGATGGGTTAATTGTTCAGGATGAAAACAATTGTCTGCTATACTAATTATCTTTGGGATCAGCTGATTTTGATTTGACAGGGCAGCTGGTATGGCCTGGAGCCATGCTGCTTAACGATTATCTTTCAAATAATGTTGAAATGCTGCAGGGCTGCACTGCCATCGAATTGGGTTCTGGTGTTGGTATGTATTCACCTTGATACGAAAATATCATTTTGTATACTTAGAACCCTAAGATACATTTCATTTTAATTGGGTTTTCTATTCTTATTGCTCACAAACAATGGTTACCTTTATTTTAGGTATTACTGGAATACTTTGCAGCAGATTCTGCCGTAAAGTTGTGATGACGGATCATAATGAAGAAGTGCTAAAGGCAGGATTATGAAATCTGTTCTTGAGCTGTTTTGTGGCACATTCCAAAATATCTGCTTTGTGGACTAATTATTATGGTATCTCTTCTCAGATTTTAAATAAAAATATAGAGCTGCATTCATGTTCCAACAATACTAGTCCTTCTTCTCACAGTAAGTCTGAAACCTTCTGAAGAGATAGACATTTTGAAGCATTGAATTTGACATTCTCTTTAAAATAATATTTTATGTAGGGTTATTTGCCGAAAAACTGGAATGGGGGAACTCTGATCAGATCAATGACATTTTAGAAAATCATCCTGGAGGTTTTGACCTTATCCTCGGAGCTGACATCTATATCCTAATGACTTGTCCTTGAATTTATCCATAATTTTAATATTTCCTATTCTTATTCGTTTCCCAGTTGCACTGATTTTTCAACTTCAGTTCTCATCTCCCATCAAGTTCCGTGTAGCATATGGCTAAGTGCTGGGGTCCCTGAACATTTTTCTTCAATGACCATAGACTATTTTTTACTTTGGCTTGGTAATCAAGTTTCATTGGTTTGCTTGCACTGGATTCATACTTTTAAAATATCGGCCATGGCAGAAAACTGGGGACCACAATGATGGTGACCCCATGGCATTCCCTGACAGAAATGGTGGGAATAATCTGTGCAATATTTTTGCATTTGATGGCCATCTTTGTCAGTTAAAAATCCTAAAACCAGCGTTAGGAACACAAAACCTTCTCTGACTTGATTTCAGCCTCTTCACCAACCCAAAAATTAACAGGGTATCAAAAAGGAAGGGGAGGGAAGAGTCGGAAAAGGAAAACCAACCGGAGAGACAACTGGTGGCAGCAATGCTGTCGTTGGCTTCTTCCTTGAGCAAGAATAGGGAAAGAGAAAGATAGACAGGGAAGAGTTGGAGGAGGAGGAGGGCCAAGTGCCAGTGCCAGTGGAGATGATGTTGCTTGCTTCTTCGAGCAACAAGAGAGAGAGAGAGAGAGTTTAAATTTTCGGGTTAGTGAAGAGGGCAAGAGGCTGGAATCAGTTAGAGAAGGTTTTGTGTTCCTAATGTTAGTTTTAGGGTGTTTTTTTTTTTTTTTTTAATGACAAAAACAACTCTCAAATGCAAAACAATTCAACATAACCCCACCATTTCTGTCATGGAATGCCACTGTTATTGTGGTCCCTGATTTTCCACATCGCAATGCACTCCCAGATTGCAGCAGCCCAAAATTCCGCCATGCCAGCCATGGCAGATATTTTAAAAGTATTAAACAAAATCATTTTGGAGACCTTGACGACCTATAAGCTTTCAGCAGTCAAGTGTCCCTCTGCTTTTCAATACTGTTGAACAGCTATTGCGAGCTAGTGAGGGCAGGAGCTGCAAGTTCATACTAGCCTATGTATCACGAGCTAAGACGTAGGTAACTTAGCTTGTTATGTTCAGTGTTGTGTTTATTTTCTTGCCTTTTAATAAAAATTATTCTGCTACTTTTATGTTTTACTGGCACCATGTGCATCTTATACAGTGACTGGATCCATGTTCAATTAATTATTTGTATCTTCTTTCCTTTTCTCTTTGAATTACCACAAATCCCCTGTAAGAATAATGCTATTCTGATATGATGATGTCTGAGCTTTAGTGATGATTGTGTATTCCTTGTGGTTTCATTTGTGAACTGTATGCTTGCCCCTGACTACTGTTTTGCCTATACGTGCATTTTGCTAATGTACCCGTATCTAGTTCGTACTGGGTACGGGTGCTCTTGGTACATTTGGATATGCATCTAACAAAAAAAGATTGTTTTACATAAAAATAGGCTTTGAGTATGTACTGGATACAACTGGCTACAGTTTTTTGTTCAAATTAGTTTAAAATTATATCTTTTTGAGTAAATTTTTTATTTCGAAACTATTTAAATGTGTAATTATGATATCAAGTTGACTATTTACACTATTTAAATGTTTATTTTTCACTTTAAGATCAATTAAATTTGACATAACACGTATTTTATTAGTTGAAAATTACTATTTATTTTTAAACATTTGTAAAATTTATATACATTCTTATATATATACTCACATACTTCTATTTATTTATTTATTTTAAATTTTCGTATCTGTACCTGTATTTGTTGTGTACTGAATATGTATTCAACTTAGGTTTTGTCCTCTTCAAAAGTATCTATTCTCTTAGCATAAGCAATTAAGCGATTATAAACATTGTTTTTTCCCTCCTTGCAGCATGGACTCGATGATTGTTATCGAAGCCTCTACGCACCAGATGCAGATGAAAGAAGTGGCTGGAACTCGGCGCATTGTGGGGAATCTTGAAGGTGTCGTCTATGAAATTACACTCCAGTTGAAGCATTGACTATATTTTAGTTTGGGACATGGCATATGATAACCAAAACAGATTTTGGGGTTTGAGCACTTGCTGGTCTTTTTACAACAATAGGAAGCTGCTGCTCAGCAGTTTCTTTCTTGATCAGTCTAATCAGCAAGGCGTTGTTGATGATACATAATTCTCTTTAAATAGTTTCTTGAGCACTGAGGCATGCCCCCCTAGCTCCTTTACAACCGATGAATCTGAAGTTTGAACTAGTTTTTTGACCAGGTTTCATGTACATTTTTCTTTTCTTAGGGGTGTTTTGCTGATTTTTTTGCAACTGGTATCGACTTTAAAAACTTTTTCAAGATGTAATCAAAACTAAAAAATATAGGGATGTAATCAAGATGTAATCAAGTTTGAACTAGTTTTTTGACCAGGTTTCATGTACATTTACTCTGCCTATTTCTTTTCTTCCTCTCCTCCTTCTCCTTTTATATTATGTTGTTGTTGTTGTTCTTCTTCTTCTTCTCCTTCCTTTGTTACGTGATGCTGGTTGTTGTTGTTGTTCTTGTTGTTGTTACATGGTAGTTGTCTTCTTCTTCCTTCTCTATTGCATGGTGGTGGTGGTTGTTGTTGTTACATGTTGGTTTGAATCTGAGTGTTTGAAAACCTTGAATGCTGAATGCTAAAATAATTTAGGATTTTGCTCATTTTTAAGTTCTGCTCAAATTGATTTAGGATTCTGTTTTGCTTTGAATCTGAGTGTTTTGAAAACCTTGAATTCTGAATGCTAAAATCATTTAGAATTTTGTTCACCTCATTTTTAAATTCTGCTCGAATTGGTTTAGAATTTTGTTTTGATTTGAATCTGAGTGTTTGAAAAACATTCAATTCTGAATGTTAAAATCATTTAGAATTCTGTTCACTTCATTTTTAAATTCTACTGAAATTGGTTTTAGATTCTGTTTTTGGTTTGAATCTGAGTATTTGAAAATTTTGAAATGTGAATGATAAAATGATTTAGGATTCTGTTCACTTCATTTTTAAATTTTGTTCAAAATGGTTCAGGATTCTGTTTACTTTAGTTTTTAAATTCTGTTCAAAATGGTTCAGAGTTCTGTTCATTTCATTTTGACATTCTGTTCATTTTAGAAGCAAATCCAGCTTGTTTAGCATACTCCTTCTAGAAATCATTAGTTTCAGCACATGTTACAAATGTCATCCCAATCTGAGGGGCGTACTCTGCATCAACATTACACAAAAACTGCAATACAAAACCGAAACAAAAATGAATTAATCGTAGAACAGAATTTATGGACATATTGAGCAGAATTTATGGACAGATTGAACAGAATCTATAGACGTACCAAATAGAAAGATTTAAGCAAACATATCAATTCAAAACGAATTCAGAAAATGAACAATTTACATCATGTAGTAAACCTTAGAATAAACAATAAAACATCAAGGATTCCAATGATAACTCGTGCATAAAACACGTAAACAAATTCAGAAAATCACAAATCTCACCAAAAAAAAGAGCAAAACAACAATTTTCAGAATTTATGAATTTATAAATCTCCAATTGCTCTATTGCAAAACAATCAAATAACACACATAAACACATTCAGAATTTATGAATCTCCAATTGCTCTATTGCAGAAGAAGAAGAAGCGCGTTTTTAGGAGCAGAAATGTTTTTTTGGGCGCGTGAAAGGAAGTGTACGTTTAGTATGTGTTTAATGAAATTATGTGTTCCTCTATAATTATTGTTGTCAATTATTATAATTTTTTATTTTGATTCTAAGACTTATTTATAAACAATTCTAGAAATTTAAAATTACAATACTATCCTAATAGAAATTTATACTTCAGCAATTGAATGTATTCTGGATATTGGGCCTGGACGGCCCAACTCCATAATGGGATCATTGAACCCCAATCACCACTCATTGGCCACGACCCATACTCAAAACGGTCCATAACTCGGCTAGGAAAAATCCCACGAGATCAAAGCATATCATGATGATCTCGTACGGATTTATCCCCCATAATCTCATTCGATGGATTCTTACGAGATCAAATCATATCGATGACGATCTTGTACGGATTTACCCCCTAAATAACAGGGATCATAACGGGTATATAAAGGGGAGATCCGCTCTCCCATCAGGTACGTCTTCTAAACCCTACCCCATTGCTCGCATTAGGAGAGTTCCTAAATCCTTATTTGGCAGAGCTCTGCTAGTGCAACCCACCTTTCACATAAACTACCAACCTTCCGTCTTGGCACCACCGGTTACGCCGGTAGTTACAAACCCCTCGAAGGTACATTCCGCACATTGGCGCCGTCTGTGGGAACTCGCCTCAACGTAACCGACAATGGCCAACCAAGACGAGGAGGGCGTAGTTTACATGGACCACTCCGGCGATGATCAACCTCGGGACCAACAACAGCAAACACTAGACCTCAACGCCACCGCTAACGAAGCCACCGGAAGTGGCAATGCTAATGCGGATTCAGGAGGTATCCAGAACGGACAACCACCCCCTCATAATCCAAACCACGACAATCGGCAGAGTGCTTTCAACAGGATTGGACCAAGTGGTCCGACCCCCTGACCTTTCGGTGGAATTGGATCGGACGAATCCCAGATCGCCTAGGATCTGAGACATCCTATGCAAGCGATGGAGCTGGAGGTTCGGGAACCGAGAAAGGAGAATGCCGAGCTCCAATCCACCACGAGGAACCCGCAACCGCGCGGACAAACTCCGCCTAGACGGTGTTCCCGATCCAAGTCTCGCTCCCCACCTAGGAGGACTCAACGACCCCAAGCCCCTCCGAGAAGAAGGCATCATCACAATAGTTCGGATGACAGTGAATCTTCCTTGGGAAGGGACCGCAACGGACATTGGAGAGCTTACAGGCGATACAAAAGGACCAGAGATCGGACTGCAACCCCACCCATTGACGGTCAAACTCCGTTCTCAAGTCGAATCCTAAGAGTCCAACCCCCCAAGCATTTTGTCAAACCAACCGACATGAAGTACGATGGATCCACCGACCCCCATATCCATCTCAATGACTTTGAGCATCGGATGATCTTTGACGGCGCGGTCGACGAGGTCAAATGTCGAGCCTTCCCTACCACTCTTACTAGTCTAGCGAGTCAATGGTTCACCTCCTTGCCGGCGGGTTCCATCTCGAGCTACTTTAAAATAAGAGAATTGTTCTTGAACGAGTTCACCACGAGCATCAACAACACCAAGCATCCCATCAACCTCCTGGCCGTCATCCAAAAGCCTAATGAGACAACCAGGAAATACATCGAGCGTTTTAACGCTGAATGTAAGACAATCGACGGATTGGTAAACGGAGTAGCTAGCTTATGCCTCACAAACGGCCTAGCTAACGATGAATTTAGAAAGCAGCTAACGACCAAGGCGGTATGGACTCGGAAAGAGATCTCCAAAGAGTTCATCCACCGAGAGGAGGTTAACCGGGTGGTAGCAGTCACGAAGAACGCCCAAACCCACACGGCTCTCCGGGGTCAAGGACAAACATCCCACCCTAGGGATAACCATCGGGATAATGGGCCACGCGGCAACCCGAAACCCCCGAGGCAAAAATTTGATAATTACACTCCACTGGTGGTCCCCATTACGGAGATTTACCATCAAGTCTCGGAAAAGGGCGTCCTTCCCAAAGCTAAACCATTAAAAGGAATGACTCAGAATGCAAAGAACAGATCTCTGTTTTGTGATTACCACCAAGGCTACGGACACAAAACGCAAGACTGTTACGACCTTAAGGACGCCATTGAACAAGCCACAAGCCATCAGAGACGACATGTTGAATGAGTTCGTTCAGATCATCCGGGAACCGAGAACCTCCGACAGGGAGCGATCTCCAAGGCCGGAATCCCGCATCCCTAGATACCGAAGGGACGACGATGAACCGATCATGGAAATCGCCATGACCACCGGCTCGAGCGCCCCGGAGAAATCCAAATCAGCCCTCAAGAAGGACCTGAAGATCCTGGCTGCTGTTCAGACCCCCCTCCACTATTTCCGACAATTACTTTCGGAAAGGAAGATTTTATGCATGGCTTAGCGAACTCCGACTCACCGATGGTGATTTCGGCCAGACTTGGACCGGGCTTAGTTCATAGAATCCCGGTGGATACCGGTGCGAACTCGAACATCATGTTCAGGAATGCCTTCGACGGCCTTGGCTTTAAAGACAACAATTTAAAGACTCACCAACCCGGAGTCATGGGACTCGACGACAATTTCATAAAACCAGATGGAAGCATCGACCTCTCGATGATTATAGGATCAGGAAAAACCAGGAAAACTGTTATGGCCGAGTTCGTCATCCTACAGGACTCCACGGCTTACAATGTCATTTTGGGTCGCAAAACCATCAACGACGTCGATGGTGCTGTGCTAACCAAGTTCCTGGTAATGAAATACGAAACTGAATCCGGCGAGGTCGGAACAATCTTTGGTGACCGGGAAGCAGCCAAGAAATGTTGCAATGGAAACCTAGCTTTACGGAAGCAATCTCGAGAAGCTACCGGGATATTCCTAGCTGACTTAGACGCCTGGATCGAAGAGCAACCCAAACCTAAACTTGACGGTGACTTGGAGAAAGCTCAAATCGAAGACTCCCTGGAACGCCATACGCTCCTGAATCGGAACCTACCATATGAACTCAAGCAACAACTCTCTCAGTTCCGAAGGGAAAATGGTGACCTGTTTGCCTTCACTCCGGCGGATACGCCGGGAATTGATCCATCAGTCATGTCGCACTCCCTCGCCGTGAACCCAGATCACCGACCCGTGGCTCAGAGGAAAAAGCGCATGTCCGACGAAAGGGCTCTCGAGGTAAAGAAACAGACGAAAGCACTCCCCGAAGCAGGATTTATCAGAGAACTCCCCTATTCCACTTGGTTAGCCAACGTCGTCGTCGTGAAGAAAGCCAATGGGAAGTGGAGGATGTGCGTCGACTACTCCGACCTGAACAAGGCATGCCCAAAAGACGCCTTCCCACTACTCAATATTGACGGGTTGGTAAATGCCTCATCCGGCTACCAATACCTTTCCTTCATGGATGCATACGCTGGATATAACCAAATTCCGATGCACAAGCCCGACGAGGAGAAAACAACTTTCATAACCCCGGACGGGACCTATTGCTATACGACCATGCCCTTTCGCCTCAAGAACGCTAGAGCAACTTAACAGCGCCTGGTGACCAAGATCTTTAAAGACCTAATCGGCCGCAAGATCGAAATTTACATCGACGACATGTTGGTAAAAATGGAACATCCCGCAGATCTACTGTCCGACCTTAAAGAAGTTTTCGATTCCTTGCGCAAATACAAGATGCGTCTCAACCTATTAAAATACGCCTTCGGAATGGAAGCCAGAAAGTTCTAGGGATTCATGATCACCCAAAGGGGAGTTGAGGCAAACCCAGAAAAGTGCAATGCCATTCTGCAATTGCCAAGCCCCTCTAATTTGAAAGAGGTCCAACGGCTAAACGGCAAGTTGACCGCACTATCCCGTTTCCTCGGAGCCTCGGCCAAAAATGCACTTCCCTTCTTCAAACTGATGAAAAAAAAGGAATCAACTTTGAGTGGACCCCGGAGTGCGAAGAGGCATTCAACAAGTTCAAGTCACTGCTCGCAGAAACCCCAATCCTCTCAAAACCCATAGAAGGAGAACCTCTATACCTCTACCTTTCTATCACTGATGAATCCATCGCGGCGGCTCTAGTGCGAGAAGATGAGTCGGGAGGTCAGATGCCAGTGTATTTCATAAGCCGGGTATTGCATGAAGCTGAATTAAGATATACCAAGATAGAGAAGTTGGCCTTCGCCCTCCTCCTTACGGCTACGCGTCTACGACAATGTTTCCAGAGCCACGTTATAGTCGTACGGACAGATCAAGCTATCCGGAGCATCCTTCAGAAGCTGGATCTCGCAGGGCGGATGCTTAATTGGGCGGTCGAATTATCCCAATTCGATATCTACGACGAAAGTAGATTGCTTCCTGATATCCGAGCTCACGACTTGGATGACCCCAATCCAAAGTTACCTCGAGAAAGGAGAATTGTCGGCGGACCCCAAAGAGGCAAAAAGAATAAGAAGAGAAGCCGCCAAATTCGTCGTAATCTCGGGGCAGTTATACAAGAGAGGCATAGACATGCCGCTGTTGAAGTGCTTGAACTCATCCCAAGCCGACTACACTCTGAAGGAAAATCCTTGGCTCGAAGACTCATTCGAGCCGGATACTATTGGCCGAATATGCTAAAGGATGCCATGGAATTCGTGCAATTGTGTGAAAAATACCAAATCCATGCCGACTTCCACCAAACACCCCAGAAAAGATGACTCCCATTTCGGGAGATTTGCCATTCAACACATGGGGAATCGACCTATTCGGACCTTTCCCACTAGCACCCGGCCAGCTAAAGTACCTCATCGTCGCCATTGACTACTACACCAAGTGGATCGAGGCAGAAACCTTAGCCACCATAACGGCGGTACGATGCTGGACGTTTGTATGGAAGCAGGTCATTACCAGATTCGGAATACCATCAATCCTCATCACGGATAATGGGACCCAATTTGCAGATCGCAAATTTAACGAATCAGCCGCGGAATTCAGGATCAACCAACGCTTCTACTCGGTTGAACATCCTCAAGCAAACGGCCAGGTGGAAGCAGCGAACAAAATCTTAGTGAAAGGGCTGAAGAAACGGCTTGATGATGCCAAAGGCCTTTGGGCAAAAGAGCTAGCTTCTGTTTTATGGTCTTACCGGACAACTCCCCAGTCTTCCACTGGGGAAATGCCTTTCCGACTTACCTACGGAGTCGAGGCCATCATCCCCGTGGAAATCGGCGAACCTAGTCCCCGATTACTCCTTGGATCAGAAGACACCACAGCGGAAAGAAATCTAATAGATGAAGTCTAATAGATGAAGTCCGAACCGAGGCGCACTTGGCTGAGCTAGCCTTAAAGCAAATGATGAGCATCAGGTACAACAAAGGGATGGTTAAGAGGCACTTCGAAGTTGGCGACCTAGTCCTAAGCCGGAACAACATCGGACCCCCAACTCCGGGAGAAGGCAAGCTAACCCCCTATTGGGAAGGACCGCACCGCGTAACGTCGGACTTAGGAAAAGGAGCCTGCAAGCTGGAACAGCTCAACGGGAATGAAATCCCGAGAAGCTGGAATGCTGCCAATCTCCGACGGTTTTACCCTTAGACCTTCTCTTTTCCATATTCATTTAAGTTTGGTGCATTCTTAATTCTAGGATAGTTTCAATTTACTATTCATATTTGTATTTCCCTTATTCTGAATTCAATGAAGTCGGGTACTTTTTTTCCTATTCGAGGTATCCTACACCGGAAGGTCGGAAGGTTTTAATGAGGCCCTAAGTTCCAAAATTTGATATTCTTATTTACGGCATAGCGGTCCAATCCGCCATACACGGTTCCGTGAAACCAATTCAAACCACCCTTCACAGTTCAATTTCTTTTCCCTCTACCTCTCTGACTTTACGATTCATATCCGGATTCGAAAAGCAACAACGGTAGATCGCGAAAATGGGAACTGATCACTCCCCCCACAAGTTAAATGAAAACGGCTAAGGCATATAACTTAGAAAAATTTTAATAATGCCCTCCAAAAAGAGCGGTAGCCTAATTCGGTTCCTGAATACGTGGCTAAACCCATAAGAACAGAACCATTCACGGAAAAATCTCAAAATTACTCTAAGGTTAAAAATACAAATACGATTCTTTGACGAATCGAAACATTAACCTAGCAAAAAACCGCCAAGTCTTAACTTGGACCAAGCGTATGAGATTCTAAAAAAGAATTCGAAAATGGCTAGAAATATTAACAAGAAACAAACACAGTTTTTGGAAGTTATACTTAGCCAAAATTCAACATATAAAGATTGATTTCGACCCGTAAAAGCACGGCACGACGGAATCACCTCAACAAGTTTTAGAAAGTAAAATGAGGAATCTGTCCCAGTCAAAGGCACGACAGATCCTCGAAGTCAGTTACATCATCCAAAACAAATAAAAACAGAAGAGGAGACTAGTCAGCAGGATCAACGACCTTTCCATCAACAATATCTTTGAAAAAGCTAATCTGAGAGGTATCGAAGTCCGGCACCAGAATCGCGAGTTGGGCTTTGAGTGCACCCTCCGTCGCAGATACGGCCATCTTCACATCCTCAGCTAGTTCCTCACACTGTTTCTGTAGCTCCGACACGGATACGTCGGCAAGGTTGGCCTTAACCCTCTCCTCGGCAACCAAACCTCGAAACTTCTCAACCTCGGAAACCAACCCCGCCTCACGAAGCTTAAGTCATTCGATCTCTCGATCCTTTTCCTTGGCAAGAGTTTCGAGCTTGGCCTCAGCCGACCTCAACTCCCCTTCGGCCTTGAGTTTCGCCGCCACGGCATCAGCTTTCTCCTCCTCAATGACGAGCTTCTGAAGGTCGAGTGCCTTCAAGTCACCAAGGAATTTAGCATTTCGGCGCTCGACCTCATCGGCAACGGTCAAACGAAGTTCGACTGATTTCAGAATCGACGCATCTCTCAGCATAGCCCACTCGGCCCAGCGAACACTCTCAACGGCATCATAATCCCGAAGAGCCTCCTGTGCATGACGCCCCAATAGATTGGCCGCAATAAAGCCCGAGGCGTCGAAGGAGCGATCCATCGCGCTAAACTCCCGAGAGCCTCCCTTTGACACCCTCGGCCTCTTTGACCCAACGACACCTTCTTCGGCGGGGCATTTTTTCGGAGAAGGTCGGCGCAGCTCTTCCTCCCGAAGAGGAGATGATACGTCGACCAAATGGTCTTGACCCCTCCTCGTCTCGTTAGAACTCCCCCTTTCCGGGATGGCGCGGTTCTTGGGTACCGGAATTACCGGCGTAGTTGAAACCCGACCAAGACAAGAAAAACCAGAAGCCGCATACGCCACCCTAGCCTGAGGAACTGATCCGGCCTGAGGTGGCCGCAAGAGGTTGCGGAGGCGAGAAAGAGTCACATTGTTATCGGCCATCTCCACTGAAAAAGAAGAAAAGAAGAAAACTCGGTCAGAACGACGACGAGACAAACATAAAACAGATCACAAGATAGAATACAAACACAAAATTACCAATAGCCCTCCGAGCCTCTCCCGGATTACTCAACAAAGATTTGGGTGCCAAATTGTTTTTAGAAAAAAGGTGGAGGAGAATGTCGGTCGTATCACGCTGATCGGCGTTAAGCCGTTGATACGTAACCGGGCAACATCAAACCCAGCCTGATCGCTCCAATACGGGAGGAACAAGCCATCACCCTCCAAACTTAACCAAAAGAGGCGATGGTCTCCAACCGAAAAGATCTTGAAATAACGACCCTTGAAGTCATGGAAGGAATCTTCATACAAACCGAAGATGTTCCTTCCCTTTCCCGGGCGATCCGACATATACCCCTTCTTCGTTTTCCCAGAAGTATTAGAGGAATAAAGCTTAAATAAGTATAAGAAAACCTCAGGATCCTGAGGCAACTCCAAAAACTCGGTCACCAATTCAAAATAGCGAATTGATGACCACGCGTTTGGATGCAATTGAGACGGAGCCACAGAAGCTCGGTTGAGGAGACGCTGCTGAAAATCGGAGAAGGGAACCCGTATTCCAAACTCGGTAAACATCACTTTGTTCGCCCAAAGCCAATGGAGAACGGTCGGATGATCGAGATTTAAGAAACACACCCGTTCCCCCCGCCAAGCAGCCTCTACCCGATACTGATGCTCCAAATCACCTCCGCCGAACAAAACCCTGGTGAGCTTTAACTCGTCGAGGTATTGCTGGTCTAGAGATGATGGCGTGCCCAACACGTCGTTGGTCACCCATCTATAAATAGAAGGCAGTTCGCACGGTATCTGAACTGCCGCCGCCTCCCGATCACCTTGCGAGTTCTCGGCCATTTCTCCACCTATTTCAAGGGCAAAAGAACACCATAAGGCCCCCTCCTTCAGAAAACTCAGAAAGAAAAATAAACGTTAAAAAGGAAGAAAAAGAGGAAAACCAAAGGCAATGGCCAACAATAGCACCCTTCAGCCCAAAAAACAGGAGACACGGCCGAGAATCGCAACGGTTAGAGATACTCAACCTAACAAATAAAGGCCACGATGGCCGGAACTATCAAACCTATCCCAAACTACCCCCAAAAAACAAAAGCGTGAGTATGGTCAGAAATGAATATGTGGAATTTCGGAAGGATGTGCGACCACTAGAACCCTTGAGAAAGGAAATAATGCAAAGGAAGCAGAGGAGAGAGCAATCTTGCGGAAGAAGAAGCAAAGGAGAGAAAAACCTTGGAGAAGAAGAAGAGAGAGTGGAGAGAAGAAAACTAAAAATGGGAGTTATTCCCCCTCCTTCAAACAATTTGAAATTAAAAAGGGGGTAAAAAGGAAAAAACCGTTCTCCTTCCCCAACACCCTCATAAAAACCAAGGACATTTTGGTAATCTCGGAAGGGGTTTAACTCTCATCATTAGAGCACGAATACCAAAAGCCTACACACACTCTCTCTCCCACGATCTCCAATAAATGACATCAGCCATCAAATCCATTTGACCCCTTGCCTTCAGAAACATCTAGAAGAAGTTTTCACAACGCAGCCACACGACTCGACGACCAAACGACGTAGTGCTCGGGGCAGCCTCAACAACTCGCGAAGCCAGGAACGTCGGACTTTCCGAGTTCGGGGCAACTGTTCCGGATATTGGGCCTGGACGGCCCAACTCCATAATGGGATCATTGAACCCCAATCACCACTCATTGGCCATAGCCCATACTCAAAACGGTCCATAACTCGGCCGGGAAAAATCCCCACGAGATCAAAGCATATCAATGATGATCTCGTACGGATTTATCCCCCATAATCTCATTCGATGAATTCTTACGAGATCAAATCATATCGATGACGATCTTGGGATTTACCCGCTAAATAACAGGGATCACAACGGGTATATAAATGGGAGATTCGCTCTCCCATCAGGTACGTCTTCTAAACCCTACCATATTGCTCGCACTAGGAGAGTTCCCAAATCCTTATTTGGCGGAGCTCTGCTAGTGTATACCCACCTTTCACATAAACTACCAACCTTCCGTCTTGGCACCACCGGTTACGCTGGTAGTCCCAAACCCCTCCAAAGTACATTCCGTACAGAATATAACATATGTATAAAACTACTTGATTAATCATTTGTTGAAGCCCTTTTAACTTCTACATGAAAGTAATTATATGGAAGCCCTTTTAATTTCGAGTTGTAATACGAAACTTGATGCTCGATGAAGAAGTTTTAAAAATATGAAAACTTAGATGTAGTTTCATGTCATGTTGTGAGTGGAGAAGTAGAAAACTATTTGATGATTCAATATGTTTGACTAAATTCTGTTCTAACTATTCTGGAGCATAAAAGATTGAGGTTTTACGCTACATTATTTTACTTTCCCTAATTTGTCATTTTGTTTTTCTTTGTATAATGATAATGATATATTTAAACCATCAAACTTTTATACCACTATTTCCGGTGCAAAACTAAAATGTAGCTATTTTTGGTGAAGTAACATTATGTGATGTAATTGGATATAAATTATTGCAATGAATTTTAATTTATTTTGACCATATTTTTTGTCATCAATTTTTAACATATTTAATTAGTAGTTTAATATTATTCTTTAATCAAAATATTTCAATATTAGTGCCTTCGTAGCTAAGTAACCACAAAAACAATAAATTTTGAACACCATGTAGCATTTCTCATAAATAATGGAAAACCATTTTATATACACCATGCAGCATTTCTTATAAATAATGTAAAACCATTTATATGGACAATACGTTCAAATTAAATTAAAGAGTAATTACTCAAATCAATTCTTTAGATTTTTATTATTATTATTATTATTATTATTATTATTATTATTATTATTATTATGTTTTTAATTTGAGTCTATTTAATTTTCCTAATATCAATAAATTAAATTTATTTATTACAATGACTTTTAGCACTGTACTGATATTTAATAATATAAATTTTCCTCGCACAGAAATAATATGTCTTCAAATATGGGGCAAGGCAAAACATTTTATAGTAGGGCATTATATGTGTCACATATATACTCAATGTTTTTTTACTATAATTTAATGGGACAATTGCCACAAATGAATATATATATTGTCATGCATTCATAAAAAAAAATAAATAAATAACTTTTGTTTTGTCGTGAGTTAAATTTTTTTTACTAAATTTCGTTATTTCCGTTCTCAAAATTTATGTGCTAGTACTTCTATATTTGGCGTGTGGATCTATTAGGTGGAAAAATTATTATATATAATAATTATTAATTAATAGATAATATTATTATGATTTAATGAATAAATAAAATAGAATAATATATTATTATGAAATAAATAATATTCTAACCATTATTATTATATTATTCTACAATAAGTACAATTTTGGCGTCAAATACTTAAGTGACATATTTTAATTTGGAGCCAATATCTCTGCCCAATCTTTAGAACTATATTTTAGAAAAGTTTTTTAAATTAAATGCAAATTAACATTAACTAGGAAAGTAATTTATATTAATTTACACATAAATCAATATTAAATTGTATTTTTATAATATTTAAAAAAAATAATTTATAATAATTTAAACGCGAACCAACATTTATTGATTTTGCATATAATTTTTAATTTATCATTCTATTAATACATATATTTCTCTATTTATCATTTTATTGCCATTTACAAGTCAATATATCTTTCTAATTTTTTTTTTAATTTTAAAACATAGTGTTCGTTATTTTTTAAAAATAGTATGTATTAATAATGAAATTTTTTAACAATTAATTATTAATTATGATAAGATTTGTCATAATTTCAATATTATAAATCAAATCTTTTTAATAATTATATCAATATTTTATATCTTCGTAGACATTATATATAATTTTTTTGAGTGTATATCATAAACTTTTGTTTAATTTTTTAAGTTTTGTTTTGATTCCTTTTTACATTACATGCATATATTATATATAGACTATTGTATTTACAATTTTACTAAGAATTTTTTTATTTGGTTTCTATTTTTGTTTTTCCTTTGTCTGTTTCATAAATTAATACTATATTCTTCATTTTTTTTAAGAAAATATTATTTAAGATAGAAATTAAAATTATGTTATTTTTAATTATTATTATAATTCTATACATAATTTTATTATTCATCAAATTTGATTTTTTTTTTGGTCTTGCAGTGCATTGTTTTTTTTTTTTTCCTTTTAATTTCTTCAAAATCACTCTATGTTCAAGGTATATATTTATGACATAGTAAATTTGTTCAAATTTATTTTAATATATTTGTTTCTTTAATTTAAGGTACATGTTAAGGCTCAATTGTCTTGATTTTTTTTTATGGATATTGACGTAACTAATTAAAAGTAAGTCTACTATATGAAAAGCTTTATTTTTTTCCAACTCTGTATTTATGATAACTTTCTATGATAGTATGATCCTTTCAAGACTCATCACATCCTATAAAATTAAAAAATTTAGGATATATGAATATTCTGCAATTTTGCTTTTGTGCATCCTGTTCACCTACGTATATGTTCCAAATAAATTTTAGCTATGATTTTTCTATTCCTAATGATATATATGTATTTCTCTATATGTTTTAGTTGGCTTTTGGATTTCAATTATGTAGGGCTTAAAAAGTTAAAAATTAGAATCTGATTCTGATCCAAATGTTTATTATGCTTTTGTTTTAGTAGTTTGAATTCTGAAGACAAAAATTACAGTGTGTTTTTTTTAAGCCATGCAAATACTATGTCAATAAATTTAGCTAAGATCAAACTTTAATTTTGGTGTTTGAAGAAAAATACAACATTGAATAGACAACCCGTATAATTTTTTCAATTTATTAAACTTATTTAAATAGTTAGAGAATTATTTCTTACTATTTTCAGTAATATATCATTAGTTCTATTAAAATCAATATTTAAGTATTTTATTATTATTATTATTATTATTAGTAGGAAATTTTGACATAACGCGTTTGTTGTGGGTATGTTTGCATTTTTTTTTGCAAAATTTTATAATTAATTAAACAAAATTATCCATATTATATAATAATTAAATCAAATCAATTGTAATTAATTAATAATTACAACGTATAATAGCCAGACATACTGTCGTGATGTATTCTGGTGCATATTATATTTTTATATCTCTTCTGTGTAAAATTTTAGTAAATTAATTTATATTAATTATATTAAATAAAATATAGATCTGTATTTATGGAATAAATATTTGATAAAGTAATTAATCATACAAATCATTCAATGATTATAAATACATAACAGCCAGACATGCTGACGTGATACATTTTGATGTTAGTTTCCGTACGACTTTATTCCAAAGTTTATTTTGAAAAGTATATTATTTATTAAATAATAAGATTTATTAACATTAATAATTAATTATAACTGGGTAGATACAGGAAAATGAGAGGGCGAGAGTCCATAATGGGAACAAGAAGCAAGAGATGCTTATTTTCCATCTTCTTCCTCCAACTCGACCCGCCCTGATGCCACTTGAATCCCTATGTCACACTTGCCCACCCACGGACCCACCACCATCTCATCCCACACAGTAACGATGACGGAAACTACTCATCCGACCACCTCATGCCACCCACATCTGCCAGCAACTATAACGGCTCCTCCCCCTCCTACACACCATGTCTTAACGCTCTACGCAATTCGAATTCCAGCACCCACTTCAATCACACGCCACCTCTTTCCACAAAGCATCGCCAACAAATGACGGCGAACACGCTATACTCATCCCTCTTTGCAATCTGCCGCTTCTCCGTCTCCATCCTCAATTCTCTTCTCTAACTAAACCTGTTTTACCTAAAATGTCAAAACTACCCTTGAGGCAAACATCAGAATACTACCACGCTTTCTACATAATAATCTTCAACGTTGTTGCAACGTCCCTGCGCGGGACGGCGCAACCCGTAGGCGTCTGAGAAATGAGAGGATATTTGTCGTATTGGAAGAGATTGTATTATGAGATTCGGAGTCGCCACCAATCAATTTTTTCATAAAATGGAATGGCTAATTGGATGTCAAAAATGAAAAAAAGTCTGCAATACTAGAGTTTAGGTTCGGGGGTTGATTACGAATAGGGAAGGTATTACTAGCACCCTATATCGTCCATTCTTTTAACGGTTACCATGTAATCTATTATTATTTGTATATTTAATTTTATTAGTCTTATTTGAAAATATAGATATTCTTGATTATTTTGATAATTAAATCTCGTCAACGCACTTGACGAGAATTAATATACTAATTTTTAAATTATTTTCTAAAAATAATATAATTTTTATTATGAAATCAAATTTAATCAACGCTTATGATTAAACTTGATATAAGAACCTTAGGAATATTAGAAAGAAATAATTTAATCGATATTTCGATTTTCTTCTAATTTCCATCATCGGATAATTGAAAAATAATTTAAAATACGTCAACAAGAAATTACAAGGTTATAAACATAATATATGATATAAATGTTTCGTATATTTAGAGGTATACATGAATTTATATTTATAAGAGTATTAAATTTAAATGAAATACCATAAGGCCTTGTATTCACATGATAGGTGGGCTAAGTATATCTTATATTTCAAGTTCAAATATTGGAGTGTGTATTTAAGTGCATTTTTTATCCTTAAAATCGGATCGGTTTAATCACACATATTTAACCAATTTATTGTATACTGGTTTTCTATATAAAAAAAAAAAATCAACCTGATGACCGGTTGTCAATTGAACCGGTTGAATCCTCTAACAAACTAAGCAAAACAAAACGAAAAGGAAAAGGAAAAAAAAAGAAACGGATGAATCCATGGAAAGAGAAAAAAAAAAAAAGGAAAGCAATAATGTTGTCGGCAAACAATAATGATGTTTGAAAAAAAATAATTATAAATCTAATAGTAATATTAACATACACTTGAATGCAGACATATATATCACACTTCAGATTTTACATTCTCATACTTTATGCCTTCGAAACACAACGCAGCAGAAAATTTATTTTGAAAAAAAAAAAGAAAACTCAAGATCGCACAATTCATGAAGTCATCTTGTCATCTAAGACTTGTAGGTAAGTTTCTGCTCATTATTATCTTTGTTTTGCATAATATATTA